>VZSG01000209.1:812277-872814 GCA_013398315.1 Nothoprocta pentlandii | reverse complement strand
ATTTTTGGTCAGGTTAGTAGGTTAGCTTTAGGCTAAAGCTAATCTTTTTGTTTAGATGATGATCTGTTGGTAAGGGGATCTGAAAGTTTCATTTTATTGTTCATGCCTTTTTTTCTTTTTTCTAATCTTGTAGTCTGAAATGGAACAAAACCATGCTTTTATGATGTGTAGAAATATATTTTACATTTATTTTTATAAATTCCACCTGTAAAGAATTACCTCAGAGGACTTGGTTGGGCTAACAGAGATAGAGACATAGGCTGCATGAAGCAACGAAATCCTTCAGCCTGGAAAATTCTGACTGTGTGACAAAAACAAAGATGCAAGGGTGTAACTTGGTGGGACTCATCCTCAGTAGTCACTTAAGACCTTGATGGAAGGTCTTAAGTGATTTTTTTTTGATCAGATTGTTTGTGAAGCATCACAGAATTTAGATTTAAAAAACATTTAAAAAACAGGGAGAGCAGGCTGATATATTTTATATATATATATGTCTTAAATTATATATGTCTATCATATATAAAAAATACATATATAAAGTGAAAGTTCACTTGTAAGAAACGGATGCTGAAGTTTTGTCTGCATTGAAGCTGGTGATGAAGCTTCTCTAATGTCCTGTTGTATTCCATTCTCAAATTTGACAATCTCACTAAGTTTTGGTGGTTGACTGTCTTTAGCAATAATTTCTGTATATAGTGTGCCAGGTTTGTGGATGTCTAGTATCTGGGCTAACAGAGGTCTGTAAATCCTGTGCAGGTACTTACTGCATACATACAATTACTTCGCATGTGCCAGTGTTTGGCCAAAGCTTCAGATGCATTCAAGTTCAACACAGTGTCAATTAGTGCAACAGTGAGTAAATTTATTATGGAAATAGCCCAGACTTTCTTGCTTGAACTTGTCATTGTTGCCAGATTTGAGAACTCTGCACAAAAATTGCAATGGTTTAATCAAAATTCGCCCTCCAACTAAAGTAAGATGGAGCAATTGAACAAAAAATAATATATGAACATTAATCTCACTAGAATCAGCCAAACTCCTAAACAGCCATGTTAAATTCACATTTTATGCTGCTATCGGCAGTTACATGATGCAAAATAATAGCTTGGCTCTTGTTGTTTGTGTTGTTTGTGCTTTGTGTTGTTTGTGCTTTCTTATTTGTCCTCACTTATTTTGGAAAACAGACACAATTTCTTTCAAAGAAAAGAGGCCAAGACAGAGGGTATTTTTTTTTTCTGAGTTATTTCTGAAATTCCTTGATTCTTGGACATCCTTTTAAGGACATTTTAGACCTGACTGTCATTACCTTGGAAGTCAAGTTCCCTCACAGCAGCTTAGCATAGGCAGCCAAAGCCATTAACAGCTTTTAAAAACTTCATCTAAACACACTCAGTTGGCGTTCAAGTATGTAAAAGAAAAAGAAGGCACTAATTAAAAACTTGAGAGGATTGATATATTCTCTCTCACATTTCAGCTTTAAGCAAAATTAAAAGTATCTCCTTTAAGGAGCTAAGGATGGAATCTAAGTGTTCTTTTTTAAGGCGTCCTCATGTATATCCATGCACGCTTTTCCATCTTTGAGTTCTGTTTCTGTGGTCATGTCCATTTTTATGTGAACATATAATGATCCAAGTTACAAAGAGCTGTGTCTTGTACATATGTTATTCACCCTGTGGGACCTTGAACTCCCACAGGGAGTTCCCACAGGCTTTGCTCTGTTGTAGCCAGCTAGGTCATCTATTCCCCCCACCAGCCCAGTGATGGAATATATTCCTACTGAGTAGAAGTCCCTTATTTTGTGAAAATGTAGTTAGCATTGTCAGGACTCCAATGCAATAAACTGCTGTGAGAGGAGCTCTGTCTAATGGAGCAACATTGTTGTATTCAAAGAAAGAGACTCTGAACAGCTCGTTCATTTCTTTTTATGCTGGATCTTGAACATCACCTGGGATTATTTGTCATGAATTTGAAAGCATAATCCCTTCCTGTGTTTTAAAGCAAAAGTTGTCCTTTGTCTTCTGAATATATTATTCCTTGGACATTTTTCTTAGTTTTCCTACAATATTTTTCTTTTTCTGCACTTGGACATAAAAATATGAAACCGAACAAATCTTTCTAATAAGAATTCTTCTTGGAGGGGACTTAGAAGAAAACAGTTTGTTTGAGATATGATGTAAAGCTTTCTTCCAGTCCCAAACCTAATTAACAAGGGTCTCATTACAGGAATGTCTCAGGATTTAGAACTTTCCTGCAGACTTTGTTAATAGTGTGTTTTCCCACTTGGGACTCTAACATGTAATCTTTCCTCAACTCAAGTAATCTACCTGCAAAAAAAAAGGACAATTATTTATAGTATCTTCAAGCCGTATGTAGATGATGAATGCTAAATATGCATTTCTGCTTTTTTAAGAATTCTTTAAATCAAAGTTATCTTTTCTAAAATAAAATGACACTGAGATCAAGCAGCTAGGCAATGCTGTTTGTACATTTGTGTGTTCTCAGAGTTGTTTACAAAGGAACTAGTTACTGTTTTCTGTTTTGTGAGTCAGAAGAAGCATGAAAAAAGATACATGACTCCAGCAACAGCACCAGAGGGGAGCTAAGATCCCTGCCAAGGGCTCTGTCTGCTGTGCCATGCTGTGCTTGGGAGGACTCTCATCAGACTTTCTAAGTAGTATTAAACACAGTACTAAAACACTTGATATAGTATTAATCAAGGAAATGGATTAGATTGCGAAGACGGAGGAAAAATACTTTTTACAATACTCTTTTGTTTATAAATAGAATTGTTGCAAATGATAAACTCTTTAAAAATCCATTAAAGGAGAGTATAAAATTAAGTTTTTATAAAAAATGGTAATGCCATAACTTGCATTTTGTCACAAGAAATTTTAACACACACAAGTGAGCCAGACAACTGTTGTTTTAACCCACATGCAACATTCCTATCAGTAAATCTGCACGAAGCGCCCCATATCCATATCTTATGGAGTTCTATCATTAAATCTTTTTTTATTTTTTTTCTACTGCCCAGAATTTCATTATGAACCATAAGTGATGTAATACTAAACCTATGGAATCTTAAACATCTCTTAAAAATCTGTGGAATAAAATAAGCTCCTACCAAATCAAAAATGCAGTACCAATAGAAAATGTTGCATTTTTTTCAAATGACTCAGTTCATTTTTTCCTCCAATGTTTTAACCAGAATATCTCAAAATAAACTTGCTTCACTATTATGAGTTTTCAAGTTTTTTTTTGTTTTCTTCTCTTCCTTGTTCCCAAGACACTATGTGTGGGTACATTTAAATACAGAAAGTGTGTTATATGCTGCCCTCTTTTGCATGAATAGTGTTTCACTTGCTTGTGTTTGCTGTATGAGTTTCTCATTGGATTTTTTTCCTGGAATTGTGGCATTTTCCAGAGAGAGACTTTCTTACCTTTATATTCTGAAATCTCCCAATATTTCACTAGTAAACTGTGTCCACTATAGCAATCTGAAGCAAACAAAGAGTGAAATTTGTGTCTTTGAGAGAAGCCTCAATTCACAGAGTGGAATATGGCTTGCATTGGAGTTACTCTTACGACTGAAAATAGCATTAGGCTCTCAAAATGTACATTTAATTATATGGGGAGTGATTCTAGGGTGTTTTGGCTCCTCTCTGAGACATTTAGATGACACACAATGATGCTTCTTTTATTTGTATTTATATGAATTAAAATTTTTAGAAAAGTATACCTTAAAGACAGCAGATACTGAGCTGCCAAGCACAGAAGAGCATCCAGCTCCTGAAAAACAGGCACAGGGTTTTTATTGGAGCACTGGAGAAGCCCTGCAGAACCATAGGTATTTGGCACTGAAGGATCACTGGCCACAGGGAGAGGACCAGGATGAAGGGCACCAGAGGAATTGCAGTGTGTGTGGGGATGCTTCCCCATAGGCCTTGGTACTGACAGCCTGAAGTGAGTGAGAAAGGATGGCCCCCAGGACAGGGAGCATGTCCTGCATGCTCATCCATATGCCTAGCTGCTAGGATCCTTGAAGAACCACGTTTAGGAAAAATGACTTACTGGTGGCTCTTACCAGAGTGTGTGGGATTAAGTGGAGAGGCCAACTGGTGTTGGCTGGAGTGTGAACATACATTAATACTTTTTCTTCAGTGCCCCCACTGTCATATTTGCTTGTCTAGCTATCCTCCTCACCACTAAAGAGCAAGTTGCAAGGCCTTGCCATCAGTTTGTCATCTTATCTTGGGCTATGCTTTTATCTCTAGATGCATGGCCTTCACAGCTTTGTGAGAGTTGTGCCTCTCCATTGCTGACACAGCCTCCAGTCCCATCCAACTCTCAGTGCGTCTTTGGCTGGTTGTCCACCGTCAACACTGCATTTGTTAAAGTTGAGCATTTCATGCCCAGCATTCCCCAATTGAAGGACTCCTAAATGGATTCCTCAGTTTCCTTTCTGATGTGTATAGGGTGTCCTTTGTTTTAAAAAGTATGTTTTTAAGAATCCAGACTGAATGTGAGCACTGCAACAAGATCCTAGTCCCAACAAAATGCAACTTAGTTTGTATTTTATTCTTAACATCAGCACAGATTGGAATTCGAAAGAATTAATTTTTATTTATCCCTCATTTTCTTAAGTTATATGTGGATTATGATATAGATTGTTAGTGGTTGTTTTAAGTGTGCAGAGAGCACTTGCCAAATCTGTCATTGTGTACAAACAGGAATATTCGTACATACAGCAGCTAGCCACAGGATGAAGCTTTCAGCGTGGTGTGATTGGGTGCTACAGACGTTACAAAGAAGATGACGTTTTTAATTTTCTCTCTCCCTTTGTGAGCCTGATGACAAACTTGTCAATAACAGCCTTGCAGATGTAAAAACAAAACAAAAAAATAGCCAAAAAACCCTTTCTTCAGAGCTGTCTTTTCTTTGAGCTATAAATTCACTGCTGATGTTGGCTTAGCAATTGGCAGACTGCCTGATACGGTTGTCCCACAAAAATGTACAGAATCTCTATCTTTCAGTCTCCTATGAAGAACAGCATGGAACAAAAACGTCAAGGAAAAATGTGTTAAATGAGATGTGGCCTTGATTGGTGTAAATATATGCAAGACTCAGAAGATCCTCAAAAAAGCCATTCTTTTCCAAAATATAAGTAATGTCTGCTTAGGATTAATGCTATAATTGATAGAGGCAATGGGACAGATAAGTGGAGGAAGTGGGAGTCAATGAAATATCTGATGAAAGACTGTAAAGCAAGGATCTGTCTATATGTACATCATTTAGGTATTTGCAGTGTTGTTGGACTTTGACAGGGGAAAGAACAGATAGCCTGCGTAACTGGATGTAATGTGTTATCAAATTATTGTAACACTAATGTTCTGACATTAAAGTCTCAGAAATTCAGGTTCCTTTTTGGAGTGCAAGCAGAACTAAAAGCTATTCTTTGAGCTAGGCTGTGAGTAACTCTGTGCTTTTTCACATCAGTGGGGAAAAATCATAAATGCTCTACCAGGTACCAGTCAGAACTGATTTAGTTGCCTTTTAAGTGTTGTTACCAAAAAAAAGAAAAAAAAAAAAAGAAAAAAAAAAGAAAAAAAATATTATTTTAACAGCTAAGACTGAAGTGTAAAAGATAACACCTTCCTTTTTACAGGCAGTACTACTGCTTTGTAATTTTAACCATGTCTGTGTAAACAGTTCTTATATCACGTTTTTGAAAAGTGGCATCTTGTGGGAGAGCTTCAAAAGCATCCAAGACCTCTATAAGCAGCAACCTGGTAAACCTTTTCATTCTGTCTTCAATTTGGTTGGATGTAAAAGCTAGGAATTTGCATCCCAGTATCTTACTGAGCATTTCAAACATAACACAGGCTTACGTATGTACATGATTTTGCACTATGAGTTGCTTGCTATTAGGACATCAAATAGGAGCTGCTTGTGGTTTTTGTCCTTCATGGTGTTTTTAAGTGTTTTAAACACCTTTATGGAGTTTGTAAGTGGAAGACAGCATTACTGTTTGAACTGAATGAATTTGCTGCCATTTACCTCTAAAAAATTTGCAGCCAAGATTACCTTGGATTGTGATGTGTTTACATATCTGGAGCTGAATAAAACAAGGCCAAGTAATCCTAGGGAGTTTCTGCAGCCAGAATTAATTGCTGGAAATTCAACATATTTAGCATTCAACATATATGATAATTCAACCTATATATCATTTTTCTCTGAATTAGTGCCATACATGCTGTAGCTTCAATGAAATACTTTGGCATTTCTCATTTCATCAGTTTTCACAGTTTTCACAGGCACGACAATGCAGTATAGTATTTGTTTCCTGATATACATTATGGAAAAGCTGTCATGTTTCATTCTAGGGTTTATGTATTTCAGTAGGAGATTAGATTACTTGCTTTTGGACTTTAGGGATATACCATTTAAAAGCACCATTTGGTGCTTTTACCAAAGCATTTAAAATCTGTACCATACCATTTCAAATCTGTATAGTGCTATGATATCCTTTGGGAAGGAATTACATGATGTTTTAATTTCTTTAAAAGGCTAAAAGCTTTTTCCTGGGTGTTACTTTCCATGATTAATTGGGTCAGGACTTTGGGGCAGAGGCAGTACAGCTGATTATACTGCTTGTGATAGACTTTCTCTGGGATATTGGGAATGGGCATGTAGGAAAAGGTACACAGGTGCCCATGTCTTGTCTTATAACAGATTTAGAAATGATCATGGAAATGCTCTGGGGCATTAAACACTGTAGTGTGCGTTGAATGCCTCATCTAGGTTCAACTAGGTTCAGCCCTCTTCCAGGAGAAAGGCAGTGGGTAGCTAGCAGTGCTTCTCATTTGTTTGTTGATGTAGGATCATGTAAGTATTCTTATGTTTAATATTACAGAACAGCTGTTGGGGTTGCCCTACTGTACAGAAATGGCCTTAACTATTTTGAATCAACATGTAGCCCCCCACTAAAACCACACTACATTTGCATGGAAGGGGCCAGTCTCTAGGTGCTCAGATAAGTAGGATGAGTTTGTAGTCCTACAAGTTGGACCTGATTATCTATTTCTGCAAGCCTACTAACATGAACAGGATTGTGCTGAGATAAAACAAGAATCAGTGTAACCATTAACTGACTCGTGTGTTCATTCACATAGCTAAAAAAGTGCTTATCCTTTAGAAAGACATTTGTGCTCTTCATTGGTTTGGACAACATACTGACACTCCTCCCATTTCAAGGACAGACTCTGAGTTCTTGTATCTAATTTATTTATTTTTTTATTTTTTAGTATGCCATTAGTTTTTTTGAGGTAGAGCAGAGAGAGACAAATATATGCTTGACTGTTTTGCTTGGCCTATGAAGATTCACGGTGCTATTCCATGTTTAAGCAAAAGTGGCTACGGTATGTCAAAATAACCCACCGTATCCAGCTTGCATGTCATAGTGGTCAAGTTAAATTGAAGGAAAGGAATTTCTCAAAAATATTAGGCTAATGCATTGCGATCTAAGCTGTAATGGCTATATTTTCTGAAAATGATCGTTTCCCCTTTCCTACAGAGAACAGAATTTCTTCTTGGAAAGGAGCAATGGAAAAACAAGATTTAGTTTGCTTCTAAAAATGTAAATGGTCTGTTTCTGTGTTTAGACGTAGCCATCTCTAGCTAAGAAATTATGAAAGGAAGACAGTACTGGGAATTATCAGAGGAAGAAAAAGTTTGTGCTTCTATAACAGTTTGGGTTTTGTACCCATACGTTTATTTCCCCATCCTTTCCTGTCCAAAACCTTTGGATTTGTTCATCAATATGAAAGTAAGCATATATAAGTAATACGTAAGCAATTGGATCAATGTGTAAGCATAATGGTGAAATGAAGTAGAGGAAAGATAAAAGAATAAAAAGTAAAGCTTATAGATCTATTAACTTATAGCACATTTGTATCATGCTTTGGCCTCCTTTAGGAAAGAACTGCCAAATAATTAAAACTTTAAGCCCTCTAAGTTTTTATTTACTGGAAGTCTCTGGATGCTGCAGCTAAACCAAATCTTTTTTTTTTACAGTCCTGTTAGTTGTTGATCTTTCATTAGTTATTTTGCAGGATGTGATATCAAGGAGGATAAAAGTATGCTGAAATGTATCAAATGATTTGACAGGCTCAAATCTTGTCAAATCACTAGTATTCCTTCATTTGTAAAGTCTTTCAGATGGCAATTTCAGTATTGTCTCATTTTAGGAAAAAAAGCAGATTTTTTGTAGCTTTGAGGACAAAAAGTAGACTTCTTGCATTGAAAAATACATCATAATTAGGAAATAATTGATGTGAAATAAATTCATTAATTTTATATAACTGTTTCACTAAAGAATTCTTGAAGACTCGTGGCATAATGGATTTTTTTCATTGTACTGTGCTTTGAATTACAAAATAACACCAGTCCATGCGAGAGAATCATGTAGTTGATCAGGGATATTTATATGCACCAGTCCATGCGAGAGAATCATGTAGTTGATCAGGGATATTTATATGCACATATATATTTTATTGGCTGTGCTTCAGCAAACATATGTCTAGCTTTATGTATGTGAGTAATCTTGTTTAGTTGATTAAGAGCATACTTAAGTACCTCATGAATCTGGGCACTTAAGAAGAATGATATGTTGATGTTAATATATCACACAAAACAAAACTAAATGAAAACAATGGAGATGAGATGTTCTTCTGATAAAGGCTAATTTCCACTTTTGGTGGAAATTTATATCTGAAATATCTCATCAACCAGGATGCCTCAGAAGTTAATGGTGTTTAGCTTTGTTCTATAATATATATATGTATTTTCCTCATCATATATAAATGTTAGAATCTGTTTGTTTTTCATGGCTGCTGCAAGCTAGGTATGGTGAGCAATGTAAGAACCAAATTCTATTTGAAAGAACTGGGATACCTAGTAAAGTTGCATGACTTTTCAGTCATACTTCAGCCATTAGATTGTCTTACCTCTTGGAGTACAGAATGGAACTATATTTGTATGTGGACTAGAATATTCAACTGCTATTGATTTTAATAAAAGTTTTATTGATACCATTTTTTTCCCAAAACTTGGACTTCTGTCATGTTCAGTGTAAATCTGCATTCCTTGATGTTGCACACCTCTGAAAACAGGGGGTTCTTCAGCAGAGTAGAGTAGAATTCCTTTTAGGAACTGATACCTGAGCTCGATAGAGGTGTGTTTCTCCTTTGAGCTAGGTCTTGGAGCAATTGAGGTGTTTATTGTGTTTTTAAAGTGATATGGTGTAAGTTCTATTTAGCTGTGGTGGTGCATAGTATTTATATGTTGTGGAGGCCAACTCTTCAACTCTTCCATCACATGCCATTCTTAATACAGATTCATCTGAGAGGTGGTATAGAATTAAAAAAAACAAATGCCTTCCCCACAAGTAAGTATCTCCTCTCAAAAACCCTGTTTCGGGATTAAAAAGACATGAAGCAAAATTGTATAATGCCACTTGGAAAAGAATGACTTTTTCCAGGGAGGTTTGTGGAGGTTGCTTAAGGGTCTTCCCCTTAAGCCAGTAGCTCTAATGAATAGTCTTAAACACATATGCTGATTGTGTTGATCAGAGGGAGAACGGGAAAACTAAACTGTGTATTTGTCTAATGAAATGTGTCTTGCAAAGTCAACTCTTTTGTGAGATCTTTCTCTTCACCCAGAAGGTATAAATGTGCTTGGGGCCGTACAACTCCAGACTTTCATCTTCTAGGTATGTAGGCATTAGAAGGTCTTGTATTTTCCCTCCTTCCATATGTAAAAGCCAGAAAATGGCTCATCTCTAAAGTTTATCTCTAAATTCGGTTTATCCTTAAAATCTCAGGTCTGTGGCTGATGCTTTCCAAGCTGTTTTTCAGCTGCACGTGGAGTGTTCAGGATTACATTACATTCCCACTGGATTACAGTGATGGCAGCAGGCTCAGGTGAAGAGAGCAGTTTCCCTGTGGATATAAGTAGCTTTTCTTCTCTAGTGGGATCCATGATTCCTGCATACTCTACCAGAATTGCTTCTTCTCCATTGGCAGGAATCACTGGAGAAAATAAAGCAAGTGCAAGTTAGCTTAGTCAACAACATAGCAGTACCTAGCAGTGAAAATCGTGATCTGGATATCTTCATTCAAAATCACCCTTGTTGTAAAGCTCCTCTGCCTTTGGTGCCCTCTTCATTCCTGCCATAAACAATTCTGTCTTTCCAGTGCCTTTCCAGCTTAATTAAACGTGTTATGAAGATACCTTACGGTAGCCCTTGACTGAACTGACTGTCAGAAATTGTTTGGGAGCACAGGCTTCCACCTGGATCACTTCTTTTGTTCTACATGCACAACAGTCTAGCTTTTTGAAACACTGGAGAAACATTTCTGAGTTGTGACTCTCATGGTCCACGTATACTACGAGAATGGGCAGGGAGCTTCCCTTGGCAAGGGTCTAACACTCATTTATCTTTGTCATTAAAGCTATGTGCTGTCATGCAAGAATCCCTGTACACAAACACACACCATCCCCTAGTTGTAGAACAGGTATAGACTGAGATAATTATTTCCGTTCAATAGCCACACTAGCTTTTCTCCTAGTGAAAGGTTGTGATTATGGAGACTATTATATGTCATTAAGATAATAATATTGCTGAATATGTAGCAATGCCAATGACTATATATTCCCCTAGGTCTGGGTTCTGGTTTTAGTTTGGTAGGGCCATGTGAAACAATTCTGCTTGCCAGGTGGGAGGAAATTTGCCTGGCTTTCAAAAGATTGTTGTGTCAGCACTTGATAGGCGTCTTGCTAAGCAATAATAATAATAATAAATGTTCCCAGGCTGTGCTTGTTCTATAATTATGCTTTAGCACAAATTGCTCCAAGTGAGGGGACTCCATCACTATAAGTACACAGATGGAGGCTATCATGCCACGTGTTGCAAGTGGTATTACCGAACTGATCTAAAAGGATGGAACATTTATGTAAAATAATGGTTCAATACAGAGTTATAATGGGAAGTCTAATGAAAACAATAAAAAGGGATTTAAAAATTCTGCAAAGAAGCCATTTCTAATCAGAAACTATGAGGGGAACAGGCCTTGAATGCTTACCCTGCCTTGCTGTGGAGCTTTCTGAACATTTCTCTGAAGTGGTGTTATGAAGTGATACTGGCCACTATCAAGTCCTGTTGGCTTAGTGATATCACAAATCTGATTCTTCTTGACTTCTCCCACGACAGCAATATTTACAAACATGTTGAGAAGTCATGGTGATACACATGGCAGAGCTGGTGGCTCCATGTCTGCATTAGCCCTTACTGAGCGGGCAGCAGTCAGAGCCTTGCCTTGAGTTGTGGTGCCTCTCTCACGCTATTTTCCAGCCAGCCTTTTATGACAACTAGAGTTCATCAAGCAGATCATTATATCTCTCACCCACAAACGCTTTTGAAGCATTTGCAAGGCCCAAGCTTGGCAAAATCCTGGCAGCATGTTGTTTGTGTGGCCAGGCATAACCTGTGTGTGCACTAGCTGTGACAGTCTTTATCCGGAGGGCAATGAGACTCACTGTGGGCTTGTATAAAGCCCAAAGCAACAGAAACCTAAAAGGGATAGTTTGTTGGACAGTAACAGCTCCCAAACGCTTTTTATTTGGATGTGCAAGTGTAAAGGCTTGATTTTCAGTCCTTGGGACTAAATAATCCCTGAAGAGTGAGAAACAATACAACGTGCAGTTGACGGGCCGTCTTGATGAAGGCAAGTTAAGAGCAGAATTATTTTGGGGACTATTAACTATGCTGACTAACAGAGAGTTGATTAATTCTGTAAGGACAGTGTTTTGGGCAATTTCCCAGACTTCAAATGCCTGCAGGCAGACTTGTCCATATTTGTGGTATATTTGAGGTCTGGTGTTCCTCCTTTGGGCCATATATTTTAAGAGGAAATGTTGCTGGAAGGAAACATTGCTGCAGAGTAGCAGTCTTCTCTGAAGCACTTTCCAAAGAAATGTTAAGGCCAAAGGTCTTATTTTTTCAGGGCAGAAAATGAGAATCTCTGAACTTCTACAGTTATAAATAGCTATGGGCAAGGCTCTAAGGATGGATGCTTGTGGGATTATATCAGGGGTTATTGTTCTCCAAACTGAGTAGGGGCAAGGCTTGTGTTTAATTGCTGCATCTTTCTTTTTTTTTCTTATTTCTTTTTTTTTGTCACCAAGCACAGTGTTATCATTAAACGAATAGCAAATAATTGTAATAAATCTTGTGAGTTTTTCATTCCTTGGCTCTGGTGATGCTAATTTCTCCTCCATCCCAAAAGGAACAAAAATGTGTGTTATTTCTAATGATGGAAGACAGTTTGATACTAGGGGAATCTTTATTTTAAATATATTGCTTTTCTAGTCATGCTAGTAGTGATGCTGATTAAATCCACAATAAATCAGTGCAGATGACAAGGGAAAAATGCAGGATGATGAGGGGAGCACTCAAGTGGGACCAGGGAGGTTCTGCTATTGGATGGCCAGCAAAGTTTGGGCAAAAAAAAATGCACTTATCCATGCTTCTCTTTCTCCAGCTGTAAACAGAAGGAAAAAATAATGTGTTCTCTAAAAGCCACTGTTCAAAAATGTTGTATTAGTTTCACCTGAGGACAAAATTTGGTAACATTATTGAGTTCTACATAGATGAATGTTAGCTAGTTTAATTGATTGGTTAGTTTGCTTGCCATGGACATAGTGAAGCTCATTTTTTGCATCACCATAGGCTTAGTATGAAACTAAAGTGATGCAAAAGCCGTGTTGCCTCCCTAGGGAGCCTGAAAGGCAGAGCATTAGTAAAGCCCTGACATTGCCAACAGTTGCTGCATGCATAGACCCAGGAGTCTGCCTGGAGTCACGGGGCATCTCTGTCGCCTGCTTCAAGGCATCTGCCTGGCTTATATGCAGCTACATGGTAATACCCCATCATAATAGTCAAAAACACCATGTTACTTATTAATTCCTGCATTGTTTTGTCCTGAACTTATGTTATTTTACCAATAGGTTTTTACTACATTTTTAACTGAATGCTCTCTACATTCAAAACAGTAGCTAATACTCATCACTCAAAACAAAACCTCTGGGTATTAAATGATAAAGGAAGTGCTGCCTTTTTTAGTGATTGTTGGTACTATCTATCATATATGCTAAAGTCATTCTAACCAAGCGCATGTGGCAATAGTGGAATTTGATGTATAATCATTTTTAAGGAACAGCCTGTGCCTTAACATAATCCATAAAAAGTTTCCAAACTTCCTGAAATCAGTCCTTTCTGTTTCCAAGTCCGAATATGATCTCATAGGAAATGATCTGGGAGAGGCTGGCTACCCTTTTGCATAATCAGGGTGGTATTGTTCTTCTAGTGCCTAAAGTTACACGTATTCCTGATACAAGTTCAGTGATCCACTTTGCTGCTGCAGCCCAATCCCTGTTATCAGACTTCGCAGTGATTTCAGTGGCATTAGATAAAATGGTAACTGAGAGGGCTGAAGTGTGACTTAAAGACTGGCCTTGATAATGTCATTCATTGGCTTTGTCACCCTTTTTGCACTTAACTGTTAAAAAAATTCCTAAACCATGTGCTGCCAAGTGAAATCTGAAAGAGAGAAGCACAAGTATCTAAAACAAATACTTGAGGTTTATTTTGCAGTAGGCTCAGAAATACAGCACTAAGTAAGCAATCTGTGCCTCACTAAGTTTTATAAACTAAAATAGGAGCAAGGAGGATGGTGAGGAAAATATCTGACCCACATATAGGTGTGATATTACATAACCTGGCTTGTAAGCTAGCAGTAGATACAGAGAGTGTGTTCTTCCATTGCAGCCCTTTAAATGGCCCCAGAAAAATGTTTTACATAAATGCAGAGTACTTCATGCAGTGCTTATTAAAGGTTCTTTTATATCCTCGGGATACCCAGGGTTTCCTTAATATATTTAGCCCGAGAAGGGAAACACTCCAAGGAGCTTCAGTCTCTGAAAGCCTTGTATGGCAGCTAGCATTAATCTTTGTTGGCTGGGGAGAAAGAACAAAAGTATCTGTGTTTTGTAACTGTGCAGAAAGTACAATTATGGTCTAGTTAACGTGAATGGATAGTAGCTGCTCTGAATTGAAATTGCAGTGAGCCTAAGCAGAGGGCTCTGTGGCACTCTGCTTACTGCAGAGTTGTTAAGCTTGGCACTCTGTTCTGGGCTCCAGTCAAACATTTTCTTAACCATATTAGGTTATATGGAGATTGTCCAAAAAGCCATAGGCTTTTGATGTACTTACTGTTTGTGCACATATCTTTTGGAGTAGGCAGCCACTGCTTTTCTTAGGAACTAGCAGGTTTAATAAAATAAGACAAAAGGAACCCTTTAAGAACTGTCGCTGAAGTTTGGTAACAACAGCAGCAGAAAAAGCCTTTCCTAGAACAAAGGAATCAAAATTTGACGTTATTAAAACAAAAGTTAGCGTTTCCCTTGGGTCGTTCACCAATGGATCTGCAGATTGGTTTGCAATTGCCCACTCTGGAAATTGGTCCCAAAAGCTTGGTAGTTGAATATTATGCAGTAAAGTGAAAAACAGACTGCAGTGAACCTGCTAAGGTAAGAACATATGTTCCCTTTGGGGGACTCATCAAGGCATGGTAGTATGCAGCAGAGGGGAATGGAGGAGGAAGCGGATCAAACAGTTCTCTTATATAAACAGCAAAAAGAATAGGACTCGGCATTTATTTTCAGGAGTGCCTCAGGATGGAGCCCCTGAGCGCCTGGCGCCTCTGGTGGATGGCCCTCATGGGATGCTGTGCTCTGGTATGCACAGGGCCAGGCTACAGGTCTCAAGGAGATCCTCATCAGAAACCTAGCTGGATTGGTACAAAAGCAACCATCCTGACACATCGGTGGCTCTTCAGTTACTGGACACCTAAAATTCTACCAACCAGAGAGCAAATAGTTTATTTTGGAAAATTAAAAATACATTTTTTCAACCTAGAGTTTTAAAAGAGTATTTTCAGAATTTAACTGACAATTTTTATGTTCTTCAGTAGAGCCAAAATTTGAGAAGTGAAGCACATCATTGTCAGGTCTAACCTGCAGTCTCCTATACTATGCTAATAAAATTATTTCTTGACCATACATCTGTTTCCATTATTTTTATTTTAATACTGTTACATGTAGCTGTAAACCCTAGCTTTGCTGAAATGATAATTTGCCCTTGTTAATACTGTTCTAATAGTTGTTGATGGTTTTCACTTCCTCTTCTCAGGATTTAGTCAGTGAGTGCATCCTTAGCTCTTTAAGTCCCGCTTAAGTCAGTCCCTCTGCTTGCTTAGCATTTTTATGGCTTTACTGTGATCTTCCCTGTATTACCTCGACAGGCTGGAGATTTGGGCAGAGAGGAACCTCATGAGGTTCAATAAGAACAAGTGCAGGGTCCTGCACCTAGGGAGGAATAACCCCAGGCATCAGTACAGAATTGGAGCTGACCTGCTGGAGAGCAGCTGCATGGAGAGGGACCTGGGAGTCCTGGTGGACACCAAGTTGACCATGAGCCAGCAGTGCCCTCGTGGCCAAGAAGGCCATTAGGATCCTGACCGCATCAGGAGGAGTGTTGCCAGCAGGTGAAGGGAGGGGATCTTGCCCCTCTGCTCAGCTCTGGTGAGGCTGCACCTGGAGCACTGTGTGCAGTTCTGGGCTCCCCAGTATAAAATGGATGTGGAGCTCCTGGAGAGGGTCCAGCAGAGAGCTACAAAGATGATTAAGGGACTGGGACATCTCTCGTATGAGGATAGACTGAGTGAGTTGAGCCTGTTCTGCTTGGAGAAGAGAGGGCTGAGAGGTGATCTTATCAACATGTATAAGTACATGAAGGGAGATTGTAGGGAGGAGGGGGCCAAGCTTTTGTCAGTTGTGGCCAGTGATGAGACAAGGGGTAATGGGTGCAAGCTGAAACACAGGAGGTTCCATCTCCATGTGAGGAGGAACCTCTTCTCTGTGAGGGTGACAGATCAGTGGAACAGGCTGCCCAGGGGGGTTGTGGAGTCTCCTTCTCTGGAGGTCTTCAAAACTGTCCTGGATGCCACCCTGTGCCACATGCTCTAGGTGTGCCTGCTTGAGCAGGGACGTTGGACTAGATGATCTCTAGAGGTCCCTTCCAACCTTTAAGATTCTCTATTGTTATTATCATTCAGGAAATGAGTTCTCCAGAGCTGAATGAAGTATTCCAGGTGTGGTCATCACAGAACTGTATTAGGTATGCTACCTTTCTTGCCTGTGATGTTGTCTGCCGTGGTCTAGATTTTTAGGTCCGGAATTCCGGCGAGACGGGAGAACCATCCACACCAATATGATGCTAGTTCGCCAATTTTATTAGAAAGAAAACACACTTATATATCATCAGAAGGCACTATGATATCATTAGACGGCAATATAATTGGTTAGCTATGATATCATCAGAAGGCAACATAATTGGTTAGACAGCAGAGGCATGCTGTTCACGTGCTAAGGTACAGAGTGTGATAGGTTATCATGCATTGTCCACGCACCAAGTCTCTCTTTCTCATTAGTTTTCAGTCTCGCGTCTTACGAAAAACACCTAGTTTTGTCCAGTTCTGACTGCAATTAGGCAGCTGCTGTTTCTCATAGAGCAATGACCAAGGGTAACCTTGTCCTCTTCTCCATTACCGCAGTGCTTCATATTCATTTAATACAGCCAGGGCCCCAACAGTTGTCCTTTGTAAGTTGTTTAGTATTGCTTGGTCTCTTTTTCCTGCTGCATCATGCACTGATTTGATGTGCATGTCTAAAAAGGTTGTTACATACATGTCCAACTCTAAACCCTTTGAGCTTTTTCATTATGAATTTTGATGACATCTTTTAAAGATGCAAAAATGGCTGAAAGCATGTACTTGTAGCTAAAGGCAATAATACGTTGTCAGAAAGACAAGATCAATTTGTGAGTTCTGACTGTGGTTTTGCTGCTGATGGGCGATATGCCATTTAACGTCTCAGTCCTGTGTCCTTACGGGTTAGAAGATGTTAGCTGTGCAGTTGCTGCATTTTGAAAGGCTGCTGTCAGGGTCAGTTCAGGTTTGTACATGAGCTGGAAAATATGAAGATCTGCAAATGTAAAGTATTTGGGCAAAAAGTTTCACCACATTACATAATCTGTAAGCTTACGCTGTCCAGGCTTGTGGAAATCTAGGAGGACTGTCATTAAAATTCTATTTGTGTATAATTGTTTATCACCTTGTTTGCTAAAACAAGAGGGAAACTAAATCAAACAGAAAGAATGAGCTTTATATTTGGTGTAAACCATACAAAGGTCACCAGAGACCTCTTAAGAATATTGTTTTAACATGTCCAAATGTGCTTTGTTGTTTTGCCCAGCTGTTGATTTTTATTTTAAGAGATCTGCACAAGCAAGTATACAATCAGCAGAATGTCTCAGAAAGGGAAGTGAGCCTGGTTTTTGTTTGGGTGCATTTATATAGGCTCAGTTGATGTGATTTTGTGAGGAGCCAGTGCCTATTGATGCTATATACATGTTGAGGGGCTTTTCCAAGTCTTGTAACAGCTCTGATAGACAGACTGACTCCTGTCAGGTTCAGTATTGCTTCTATGAATTGCGAATATAGAGGTGTGCATGATTTATAGTTTTATTAATATAGGTTTATATTGGAGAGTGAATGTTTTGAAGTGAATGAAAATCTAATAGAAGAAAGACTTTTTTCTCAAGGATAGTCTATTGTAAATAGCTGCTAGTAGGTTATTGAGAGATTACAAAACCACTTGTGTGAAAGTACTGATGAGGTGAAGGCCAGTGCTGTGTGTTTTGTAGAGACCAGAGTCATAGATGAGGATTGAAAGGCTGGTGGATGAAAGGCTTGAAGGATGCAAGGAGGGCATTGAAGGTCACTATTTATGTTCTTCTGCAGCCTCTATAGCCCATCAGACTGAGAAACAACAGTTGGAAATGTAATCTCAGTGCTGGTTTCATTTGAAGAACATGGGAGATGGGTGACAAGTGAAACACACCTTGGTTGGTTCCCATTTTTGATCCAGTGCAGAAAGGACCTCTGTTAGATGTAATTCTTGAAAAAAATCATTTCTATGAATTTCGACCCTCTCAAGAATAGCTACTGTCTAAAAGATTTGTCAGCAACATTTTCTGAGAACAGTTTGCAAATGTTGGCACTGTTTCATCTGAGCCCTGGCTCAGCTTTAATTACAAGAGGAACATAGTCCTGATTTACATCTTAAAAAGATTCCTCTCTATCTTTTATGAGTTGCGCATTAAAACAAATGAACAGAAAAACACATCACTACCACTACCAACAAAAAAGAGCTGGTGGCCAATGAAAAAGAAATATTAAAGTTAAAAAGTAGTGCAAAATTTGTACAAATCTGAGAAAACTAAGGGTATAGTTTTATTTTTAACCACAAGTTGCTTGGTGGCAGAAAGTTTTGGGTGACAGGGAGAATGCAGATCTCCCAAGCTGTGCACAAGTCTGGTTTGGCAAAGGTAGCTACAGCCTGGCCCTGGACATCAGGGTCTTTAGTGACCTTTCTCAGTATGACAGTAGGAGATATTTCCTAGAGGTAAGCCAGCACTAATGAAGCAGGGATTTAGATGGATCAAAGTTTCCGTTATAGGTGTGCATAAAAGGCAACTATTTGAAAGTAATGATTGCTTCTAGCCCGCCCATATTCAGAACATAATTCAAAATTATGATACTGTTCTGGGTGGTTTGTTTCTATGTGCCTCCCTTTAGTTGCTTCATTGTGGTATGTAGCATAGAGGATCTTCTACGTTTTCTTGAGAGGGAAGAGAGCAGAAAAATCTTCCTATTGCTGGATTTTTCTCCCCTGCTAGCTGTTCCAAAATTTTAGTTAATCAAATTTTTGGCAAGATGATTAAGTAGCTCAAGTGTAAAACAAGATGTTGTTTGTCTCTAAACAGAATGTGTACTGGTGCCTCTGAAGTTAAGGGTAAGTAGAGCTCATGCTGCAGGGTGTTAACTCAATGCTAGGAATTCAGAAGAGAGTTCGCCTGTCTTATCCTGCTTGTTATCACACAGTCATGGCTTCATCTTCTGAATTTCTCACATACATTCCGCAGGTTGCTGAGGTTGGTAGGGTAGCAGCCAGAGCTGGTACGATTGATGTTATATATATGATCTAAATAGAAATAACAGCACTCTGAATAGGAAAAGAATTAGCAGAAGCAAAATTAAATATGTAGAATAATTCAAGTGAAAATAGGAGTGTTTGGGTAGGGGGATTTTCAAGGGCAGAAGAGAGATACTCGAAAGTTAAACTTCGTGACTGTTCTTCGTACCTCTTAGATTCAGATTTTTGTTTTCCTGAAGGGTAAAGAAATTAAATTAATAGACTTTAAAACTGTATGTTTGGAAAAAAAATCTGCATCTTGAGTTCATTATACTTCTATAGCTATTCCAGTCTGGCTTTAGATTGGAGTCTTAGTGTTGATTTGATTATTATCTATGGTTAACAACACAGTGTCCACAGAGTATCTTGTGTTCTGTCTTTGCTACATCTGTCATTGATTTTTGATACCTTTTGGCTATGAGGATTGTTTGACTTGCCAGCTGAATCTTGGGAATCTTTCTCTGCAAGAGCTTCTGTGGAGAAGGTAGTGCAACTGTTTGCTTCCCCTGCCTTCCTGTGGTCTTTTGAAGGGTTCCTGTTTACTGCTGTTCTGGTTCAAGTTATAGGTGTGCATACATGTACACTTGTATATGTATGTATACTTACACACATGGTCCAATGAGATTTAGAAAGTGGTTAGGAGAAGACTAATAAGTGAAGCACTGCATGGAGAACAGAGTGGGTGTGGAGCTAGGCTTCTTCAGCACCTCAGTGTGCTTCATACACGTTTCTAGAATCTGGTATTAGAAATCTTGAGGCAGAAGAGACAGTGCTATGACAGAAGAGCAAATGTTTTGTTGCAAATGGAGGGTGTCCTGTGTAAGATGTCATATTGTTAATGTAGAAGCCATGCTCTTTCCTTAAAAAAATGAACAGCTAAAGGCAAGGTGCTTGCTCCTCTTATCATCCTTGCCAATCCAGGAGTGAAAGACTTGAATCTTCAAAGTGAATTTGCTATAAAGGTTAGAAGAACTCCTTAAACCTGACCTCTTAGAGGTTTCCTAGACACACAAGTGATTGGTAATGAAGAGAGCAGCTCTAATCACATCTACTCCCTAAACAAGTATAATGTGAACATCTATTTCTTCTGTTTTGGTATCTAAGAAGATATCAGCTTGTAAGATCCATTAGCCACAAGTTAATATGCTGAATCCAGAATAGTGACCTTGTAGTGAAAGGTTTGTTTGTGTTTAACACTGCTGAGCCATTCATTCCATTGAACATGTTGAAAATATTAAAAAATGTTGAAAATGTTTCAAATAAAAATGTTTGAAAAAGTTCAAAATCTTATTATTGGATTTTAGAAAATGGTAATTGAAATATATGGGGAAAAATAAACAGGATTTAGGTAGGATGTGGGTCAGGCTCCAAATTATAATAAGCATACAGAAAACAGACAAAATTGTACAAAGGTAAAAATTTGTTCTCCTCTTCACTATGCTATGAGAGTGGAAACATATCAAGCATTTAGTAATGTAATATCTGATTTGTAAAGGCCTAGCAAGCAAATCAAGCATTTTCCTTTTCCCTCCCCACCCTTTCCTTTAGGCATTGTTAAAGTATGTGCATATTTGATCTGATCCATACTCAGGGAACTGAAATAATTTTCTTCCACTGACCCGATAGATTTTGGTCATTTCCCCAGGACTCTGGTATGGTAGTCCTGTCACCTTTCTTTCCTTAGAGTTGTCCTTAAGAGCTCTCTGTCTCTTTTACAAAGGCTATAACAAATATTCAAGAAGCAAAACTATGCAAGTTGAAGTCCTCATCACACTTGTAGGCCATTTTTCAGTGACAGAGTAAAATGTGCATTAGAGCTCTTAGTAATTGATACGTGTTTTAGCTGGATGTTATAAAGCAATGCTGACACAAACTCTCAAAGACGATTGAAATTAAAAACAAGTAAATTGGCAGATTAACTTTCTGCTGTCAGGAATTTTGGTGGATTGGGCATTGCCTTTGCTTATAAAGCTGTCCCAAAGCTGGTATGAAAGTGTAATGGCAGTGTAAAGTCAGGTGGACTGGCTAATAGGATGGAATTGTGATGGCAGATAAGGAGATTTACAGTGTTTGGTAATATGTTCGTGTGCAACTCTAATTATTGTGAAACTTCTGTCTAAGAGTATTTAGCCATCCACAGTCAAGAATGTGAACTACTTCAGTTCTTTTTATAATTACAGGTGAATTAATGCACTTTCAAGTGAGAATACCTGAATGAAAGACAGTACGAGAGAGGAATTAACTGCTTGCAGTTACCTTTTTTTATAAGGGCCAGTTCAATCTCTGCCCTTCATAGCACAGTAAAAAATTGTACTGTTTGACATTAATAATATTTTTTAATGTTATTTATAATGTTATAAATAATCATGTTATAACAACAGGGAGATTAAAATACACATGTAAAAGTGGAAAAAGAGGTGTTACATCAATATATAATGATGAGACCTTGGATTAGTGTCCCTATTTTTTAATAGTCTTCAGTTTTTAATAGTCTTCAGTCTTCAAGTTTCTAGATGTGTCTGCCAGATCAGGACCTCACAGTGTTAATGGAAGTGAATGCTTTTGTCGTATTGGAAGTGGTAGCTATGCCTTGCAATAATAATATTGGTGCTAGGGAAAACAAGAGACCTTGCTTAATGTACATTTAGGTAAAGTTGACATTAGACTCTGATGTCATGGCTCTTGAGAAAGGATTCTCCTGTTTGTCTAAATACAAGCACAGTAAAAATGGCTAAAATAAGCTGCAACTTTGTTCAGTCTGGCAAGTGGAAGCTCAAATGGTATCTTTGAGAACTAAGGTTATCTTGGAAAAGTCATTTCCTCTCACTGTTTTAGACCTTCTTCATCTCTCATGTGGGAGGACTGGTACAGCTTGTGTTAATTCCTTGGGTTTTGATCCTGTAATGTGTTTCACTGAAGGTGAATGTGCTGCTGCTTGAAGTGGATGTCAGCACTCTACATTCCTGAGCTCTTCATTTCTGGGTGGATTGTACAGTGCAGCCTTGATTCATTTTGGAGCTTAGGTAGCCTGAGACAACCTTTTAGTAAGTAAGTTAGATGCTGCATATTTCATGGTTGAGTTAGTTGTGTTTGTAGAGCTTTCCATAACCCATGCAATTCTAGAAAGAAATTTATGGGTTTGAATGAGTAACCAGTTACATAGGGCAAATGGCACTGTCTCCGATTACTGTATGAAAGGAAGTTTGGGTTTACCACTAATTGCAGATAAAAATTAATATTTGCAAAGGACACACATATGATTTATTTGTAAGTGTGTTCTGTTTCCATAATGAAATTTCCTTCGGGTTTAAGTATAGTAATTTTGAGGAAGAAGTGGAGGTCTGTGGCTCATTAGTTTCTGGTGGTTGTCAGAAATCATTAATCAATTGCCCCTTTTACTAACATAGGTCCTAATTCAGCAAAGCATTTAAGCACATGGTTAACTGTGAGCATGTGTTTCAAAGTACTTTGTTAAATCAGGGCTTTAATGTGGTTCAATCTCACACATTTCTTTTAATGTCTAGGGTTACCCTGAAATGACAGGAGTAGCTATTACATCAGCTAAGGTGCCATGTACCTTCCTTACCTGTCTTTTTAAAAAGTGACATGCAAAGAGGAAAAATGGGTCATTTTCCCCCTTTTTCCCTACATTCTTCACATTGTGTAATTCAAGTCCTACTTCAAATGGAAGCTTCTATGTTGAATAAAAAGCCCCATGAAAAAGTAGCAAGAAGGGAGCAGGGAGAGCAAAATGAAGGGGAAGTAGTTTCTAGCTGACCATTTGGAACTCTCTCATCTCTGTATTCTGTTGCTAAAACTCACTTGACTACATGGAGGAAGAGAAAAAGGTAGCAGAGCACTGTTCTGCTATGGAGAGGTGATACTGGTATGCAGACTTGTTCTCTTAGGTCTAGGTAGGATGTGCAAATATCTTAGTCTACAGAGTAGACACATTCAGGATGGGGGAAGACAAATTCAGCTCTCCCAGGCACTTCTACTCTCATTAAAATTGCTGTTGGACTTCAGTGAGGATGAGAGGTCAGGACTGAGGGTTAAGTTTTCAGTCCCAGTCTTGTCTGTTTTGACTGGTGTCAAAGGATGTAATGCAACCACAGCTAGCCTGTTGGGATGCCATCTCTGCCAGTCAGGGATACTGTCAACAAGCATAAAGCCAGCATAATTGGCCAATGTCCACCCTTCCCACTATTAATCCAGTTAAAGAGTTGGAAGACCCAAAGCAAGTGAGGTTTTTTTTTCCCTCTTATGTTAATTCTTAAATGATTTATAATTCAGCAAAAAACACTGAGAGCTGTGGCATATATTACAGCAGTTATGAGACTTATGTGATTTTTATATATCAACAGGAGGCTGGATGACTTGAGAATCAAGGGATCCAGCTTTACAATCCCTTCAGGATTTGTTTGGCATGGGAGAAAATATGCCCTGTACACATTTACCCCTATCTTTTTTTTTCTTTTTTTTTTTAATGAAAGATGAATTCCCCAGCAGTGAAAGCCCTGTATCGTACAAAGGCACCAATTCATTACAGACTCTGAGGAAGCAGTGCTCGCTGTTGAATCATCATCATTATGTTTAGATAGACATAGATTTTCTTAAGATTTCTTACTTTCTAACACTGGTGCCACTCAAACTTGTTTAGCCTGTGAAATTTGACATCATTGAAGCCTGAGGGTTGTATGTGGGAAGAAAAATGACTTCATTGAGTCGTATTTCCATGTTCTTGCTTTTCCATACTTGAAAGTAACAAGAACATATGATGGAACATTGCACGTAAACCTTTGCCATGCATATTATCTCATTATCTACACAGCAATGACAGCTGAGGTCTGCCTCCTACCTTTCAGGCTCAAGCAAAAGTTTTATTGCTTATAATCAGTCCTTTTCTTGCTGCAGTTACATGTGGTCAGTAATCTTGAGTGGAAAATCTTGCCTGCTGCCTTTGACTTTCTATCCATATTTCTCTGTCATGAAGAAACTGAAACACCTTCTGTTACTTGTATTAATATTTTTTTGCCCGACTTGGGAAGAACTCATGCCTATTTTTGTTAAATTATTGTTAAATCGTGTCAGGGTGACAGTGGTGGAAACTTTATGTTAGTGGACTCTTGCCCCTCTAAGAAGAGTACTTGAGGCAGGTAAAAGCAGAGACTTTTTTTTGTGTGTGTGTGTGCTTTTTTTCTTGAATATAAATGTAATGATTGTAGAAGTTTCAGGACAGCTCTCAGTTTCCTTTGATGCATTGGTCATGTTCTTGTTCGAATTCCTATTTGCTGCATAAGTTTTTGTTTGTTTATTTGTTTTTTAGGAAATGCAAGAGGCTTAGGGCTTCCTGCATGATATGCTCTGGGGGATGTCAAGTGCTGTGTATCTGGGCACCACAAATCCAACAGGAACAGAACCTGTGGACTTTGTGCAAGACTCTGTGTTCACAGGACAAGGAGGTCATTTTTTCATCCTATGTTAGTATACCACTCTGAAGCAGTCTCATGTTGCTTCTTGAAAATCCTCCCTCTAGATGAAATGACACATCTGAGGAAAGGGATTGTTAATAGAAAATCGATTACTTACCAATCTAGATAATCCATCCAGGCTGCATGAGTTCTCAGCACTTATAGCTGTCTGTGGAAACTGAAAGTCCTTGACTAGAGAAATCACTAACAGCAGAAAATTGATCTTGAATAATTAAATAAAATGCCTATGTCTGTTTATAGGTTACAAAGTTTAACATGAAAAAAAAAATGAAGGTGATTGGGGAATGAAAATAGGAATGGTGGGCTACATGTGATTAATACAGATTTAACTTTGCTGTCTACAAAGATGGTATGCAGTGATGAAGGGGATATGTTCTGTGATTTATTTTCTTCTACTTTAAAGTAGTGGAGCTCTAAAAATGACTAATGAATCTCCTTCCAAGGTTCATATCTATGACCTAATTCATATGTGTAGGAATCTTGTCTTCCCCTTAACTGCAGCAGAAAGCTGGGGGATTCTCATCCAGAGAGAGTTGGAGGCCAAAGCAGAGACCCTGGATAAGATCCAACACAAATAGCCACATTCCAGTGAAAACGGGAATCAGATGTACAGTGCACATGATAGTTTTAATTGACTGATGCTATTTACCATATGTTAATTGCAAGCTATATTGTAAATCATGATGTTGACTATGGTAATGATTAGAGTAGCTTCACAAAAGATGCTGAGTTGTTAAAAATCATTGTCCTGATAGACGCATTTTCATCTGGTACTATTAAGACAGATTGTTTCAAACGTTTTGTTCATATCATCAAATGATGCCATTTGGAATAGATAAGACAAGGTTCCATAGATAAGGAACTGTCCTGCTGTTCTTTCATCTTATGCAAGGTACTCTGTTACACTATTTACATGTTTGTACACTCTATTATTGTGTGATATATATTGGAAGATGCATCTGAGTCTGTGTATAGTTATTATCACAAAATTGTACTGTTATCATAGAATCATCTAATAGTTGTGCTTGGAAGGGAAATATGGACATTATCTAGTCTAAAACCCTCGGACAGTATCCAGTTGTGTTTTTAGTATGTCCAAAGATGGAGACTCCACGTTTTCTCTGGGCAAGCTGCTTCAGTGTTCAATCACCCAGAACTTCTGGTGTTTCAGCTTGTACCCATTGCCTGTTGTCACTGGGCACCACTGAGGAAATTGATGCTCTCTCTTCTTATGCCCTCCAATTAAGTATTTATGCAGAGTAATAGGAACCTTTCTCCTCTTCCTCTACCCAAGCTTTCTCTCTTAAACAGTCCCAGGTCTCCCACTTGTGTTTCAGATGCCCCTCCTTTGATCATTTTTGTGATCTTGCATTGGACCCGCTGTAACAAGACCATTTCTCTGTTGTGCTGAGGAGTTCAGAACTGGACCCAATACTCCAGACCTGCCTCACTAGTGCTGGGCAGAGAGGAAGGATTGTCTCCCTTGACCTGCCAGCAATGCTATATACCTAACGCAGTCCAGGATGCCATTGACTGCCTTTACCACAAGGGCACTTTTGCTGGTCCATGGTTACCTTATCCACGACGATCCTATTCACTGTAGGGAAAGTCAGTATATAAATGTAACTCAGGTTATGCTTTTTAGATCAATTTCATCTGGAGGTTGTAATGCAAATCATGTGAGACGTGTTGGGCTTCACCTAAAGGTTGTACTGCCTGAGTACTGTTGGGTATTATTTTATAGGGAAGAGAAGAGAAAATCTTCTGTGAAGGAAAGAAAATGATTGTAACAATATGCTCATCCTACAGGCCAAGCCAATAAACAAAATGTTTAGTTCCTTTAGTACTCTTTCTAGAACAAAGCAGTCCCAGGATTGCTACTGCTTGGAGGGCAACTGCAGTTATGGCCACGGTAGCAGTTTGGATCATTGAGGCTTGGCAGTGCTTCAGCTGTACCTCGCTGCTCACGTTCTGTCTATGACTTTTGTGCAAGCAGCTAGGCTGCATTCAAACATATCCCAAAGTGTTAATCTTCTGGTTGTACTAATGTGCGTGATGGCCAGGAGGCAGAAAGTGCACGTGCAGTACTGTGCTCAAGAAAGTCATGAAGAAAACACTCTTGGTGCATGGTTGTGGGCTTGAGTACTTGCCAGGTGTTACCACACTTCACTTATACCATGGTCCTGAGGTTTGCCTTTCTATTTAAATTTAAACAAAGCTAACTTTGTGACCATGTTTTGAAGTCAAGTAATCATGTACCACCATGTCATTATAGCAGGCTGCTTCTTACTCTCCCCGAGGACAGGACTTAACACAGTCTAGTGCATAGTGGGTGTTGCTCTGGAAGAGACCGATTTGCATCCATTTTCTCAAAATGGAAGGGACTTCAGCTAGGGAAAATAGCTATGAAGCAATTGCGATGGAATTATTGCTATGTAGCACTCAACATTCAAATATGGAAGAAGCAACTTTGATTTACATCATTTTCAAAGTGCTTGGACTTCCAGTTACATTGTAAGCTTTTAAACTGAAATAACTATATCTACTCAGGGATTTGTATAGGCTTAGCTGCATCTGTTGAGAATTGTATCTCTCTTTGAAGTAGTGCAGCTTTCCCTTCCCAGAAGAGACTACATAGCAGGCAGAACTTACAGATGCAAGGACAAGCTTCATCTAGTGTAACTTCCAGTGAGTTTTGTTGCATTTCTGCTTTAGTAAGGAAGTTTACCTAGATGGTGTAGTCCATATTTGCTTGGTTATTATATGTTACCAGAGAAGTATTTGCTTGTGTATTATGTTACCAGAGAGGTGATGCTTGAGGCATGAATGGAGAGCAAAAAACACCATGGCTTCTATGTATGACCACCTAGCCTCTGTGCCAGGGAGGAGGGTATTTGAAACTGACATGTTGATCCATTGGACGTTTCTGACATGTTGGAAGAGGACTAAGTCACTTTTATCAGTGTTTGTCCTAGCACCAGGATAGCTTAAAATCAGAATTGTGCACAATTATCTAAACAGAGATTTTTAACTGTTTATATATTCATGGATCTTTGATCGAGTTGCAAGCACAGGTTCTACATGCACTTCCACTAGGTCAATAGTAATAGTGCTGTTGATTTATGTCCTTCGAGCAAGAAAATACTTAGGACTTGACTGAAACTTCTCTCTTTTGCTATTCGTTCTTCTATTATTTTAATAATTTGAATGTTATTAATTGTTGGATAAAGAGGCCCTTTGATATGTATAAAGAGCGTGCTTTGGTTCTGGTTCAAACTAGAAACTCAATAGTAACAGAGCTGCTATTTCTAGTGAAGACAGCAGTTTATCATTATCTGCCGTGTTTGTGGACTGTTCTCTCTCCCTTAACAGAGAATGCCACTGAAAGAATTGCACAGAAACCAGTTCTGCATTTCTAGGAATTGAAGTATTTATGTCTTTCAGAGAAAGTTGCCCTTTTTTTTGGTAAAGGAAACCAAATGAAAAAAAGCTGGTGCACTGACACTGACGCACTGGAAGACCTTCATGTGAGATGTTCATTCACAGAGCATGTCTGTGACTGCATACTAGTTATTTATTTTCCATTTGTTACAATCAGCCTATTGTATATTGGGAATAGAAAATACTCTTTTCTTCATGCAACTGTTGTGAGACTGAAAACTGAATCACTCAGCTAGCAGTGCAGTGGAAATCATATGAATGCCACGAACAGAAATGAAAATTTTACTGTGGTTGAACTTTGACTAAAACTCATTAGAGTTTTGATTTCATTGTATATTTTCAAGAACCATACAAACTTCACCAAGGGAAGAGATGATGTGTTATTACCTAAAGGCCTTCCCTTTACAGAATTTCATCCATATTCCTTTCATGCTCAACTGTATCTCTTGATTTCCTGTTCTAATACAGAGAGCAAAATGTGTATGGAATTAGTGGTTTGTTACGACAAAGATCCCTAAAACTACTATCCCTCTCTGGCATGGAAAATTCAGAGTATATCTGCATGAAAAATGCAGAGTAGCCAAATGCTAGATGGAAATCAGGATTGGCCAATGTGTCCCTAACTAGACTGGCATAACTGTTGTCAGTACTGTCTATCAGTTTTGCAGATTGGTGAAAGACTTAATTCTTTGACACTACAAATCCAACATTGAAATCACTTAGAGAACCTCATGACTGCTTGTTTGGTTGCCCTTTCCCCACCTCCCAACTTTCTTTTCAAATAGAGCCTAGCAACTAGTTACCACTCAAGTACAGAAGTGGGAGCATATTATTAGTTTTCAGTCTTGCTGCCAAGAGAATGTATTTGACACATTGTCACATAGCGGCATAATTTCTGCAGCTTAGAGCTAGCTAGCATTCCAAGTATTCACTGCAATGTTATGGGAAAAATGTCTATGGGAAAAAGTCAAGGAGCACTGTTTGGAGGAATTATGTTTGCCATTCCAAACTCCAGTTAAGGAATCCCTAGATGATAATTATTTAGAAGGTTGCAGCTCTCCAGTGGGTAAAAGTCAAAATTAGAAAAATAACTGAGATGATAAATGTCTTGGAGGAGAACAATGTAATTGTTTTGATGAAAGCTGTTTTGTAGATTAAGTTCATAAGTGCAACACTAGCCATCTTACTTTTCAACTATCTTTCTTCTCTTTTTCTCCATCTAATTATCTCTAGTGTCCTATTTCTGCTAAGAAAAGTGGAATGAGCCCTAATTCATGAAGTACTTGTTATCATAAGGTGTTTCTATTTGACTGATCCCTTCCCCCTTGGTGTCTACAACTTTCTTCTAGATGGAATATCAAACAGTTCCAATCAACTGTCTTTTTGGTGTTCACAGACTGGAGAAGTACCACTGCAGATGCTATAAATATAAAAGGATAAATTGTCATGTCTTGAACAGGACATATGCAGCTTCACCTAGTATCAGCTGGAGGGGCTTTAAGTGTTGCTTTGGACCTGCCAATGTCATGGTCCAGTTCTACTGCTAAACTTCTACCTGCTAATCTGAGCAGGCCCAATGTGGTTTTGGGTGGGGAGTCTCCTTCCCTCTAAGCAAACTGTTGTTCCCTTTTAATTTGTCTGCTTCTTCTATACAACTGCAATTGATAATGCAATTTCTTGTTTGCATATAGCAGATGCAATATACAGTAGTTAAGGTAGTCTAGTAAGTCTATATACCACTTGGCTGTTTATTGGTCTATTACGACCTATATAGAAAGGTTGCTTTGGACAAATGACATCAAGACATAAGATTAATAAACTCTCCCTGATTGTTGTTAACAATGAGAACTGACAATAGACAACATCAACTGGTTTCCCATGAGAAACAAAGCAATAGGAAAGGGCAGGATATAGCATCTATTTTCTGCTTGCCAGATGAAGATGGGGTAATTTCAAATGTTTTTCCCATTTAGACAGATGTTTGTGTTTTCAATGGCCTATGTTTTTGGTCTGAGATTTAAAAGATAAAACAGTGCCATTATTGTATGACAAGAGGAGACTCACAGTCATTTGAAACATATCAGGATTATTGATTTGTTCTTCACTGTTACAATGGTCTTCTGAATTAAAGGTTTAAAGCGTTTATATGTGGTTTTATTATGATTCTTTTCTTCTAGCCAGGTTTCTTATTTTGTACTTTTTTAGTCTCACTTTGGTATACACATCCTCTTAGGTATTCTGTGTGTATCCTCTGCCATTATATAGAGAATGGAATGAACATTTGTGTGTGTGTGTAATCCTTAGACTGAAACAGCAAGTACCAACTGAAGGGTTCCTCCAATCATGTTTATTTCAAATAAATTCTATTCTTAAATGAAAATCTATCTAAAACCCAAGATGACTTAAGCATAGCGTGTTAATATGCGGCCAGAGCATACTCTTCTTTTTTTTTTTATTCCTTTCTCGTATATTGCAGTGCTGAATACAATTTTGTTTTGCTGCAAAAGAGAATTAATGTTCACCGAATTAGTTTCAGCTCTGCTTCTACGCTTAATTATCCAGAAAAGTCATTTTCTGTTGTATACAGTTGGTCACTAAACTGTTGAATTATTTACATTTGCTTGGGATGAGGAATAACATTTGAGTTCCAAAAGCTTCTTAATGTGTTTTATATGGTTTGGGTAACAATGACTTGAACTCTCACTTGTTGCAGCAACATTGCTTTATAAGCCAATGTCCTTAAGACAAAACAAATATATTGTTTTGCCTAATGTGGTTTTCTTTCCTCTTCCAAAAATATGCAAAGAATAAAGAAAACTGTTTTGCATCACAGTATCCCCTTTCTCTTGAGCTTACTGTTGCATTGCAAATAATATGCGTTATTATGCTATTTAGTAAGCTAACCTTATGTTCTCTGGTTAACCCCAAATTTTCTTTGGAATCAATGGAAGATTCAGATACTTGGGGAATCTGGATGTGAGTCAGCAGATAATGATCAGAGTTGAGTAAAAATGCTTTTTGTACTATTGTTTTCACAAATTCAGAACCCTTTCTGAAAGGCAGTGGGAGGCATATACAATCTAGATGAGATAGAAAAGCAGAGACAGACTTCCAGGCTAATTCAATGGCTAAGGCTTCTTAGGAGATTGGAGATTCAAACACAATTCTGCACAGCTCGGATGAAGGCTGAGTCTTTGTTGTTGTGCAAATGTGTAGACTACAAGCCAGTCCTACTCCAAACAGCCATTAGCTTGGTAGTTTGCTATTCATGATACTACTTGGTTTATATGTGTGTGTTTTTGTTTTTTGTTTTTGTTTTTTTTTTTCCCCTCCCCTTTGGCTGATTCTGTTTTCCTACCAGCTGAATGACTAATCATTAAGTTGATCAATCGCCAGAAATTATATCCTTGTTTACCTGGAGATGAATAGAAAATTTGAATCTAAACATTGTATTTCATGGGGTTTTGCCCCATCATCTCTTCCATAAAATCTTTTCAGAAAACGAAATGCCTCTAATAATACATGAATTACAACCTAAAACAACTTAAAATTTGAATTAGTAAAGCAGAGGCAGAGGGAAAGTAAAAGCTCTTACCAAGATAAGATTTTGAAATGGGATGTAGAATCAATAGGGTGAAATAATTAAGATAAGGTTGTTTTAAGACCTTAGTAGGAGAAAGGTTCTTTGAGATCAGACATAATGAAAGCACACTAGAAAGGTATGAGCTAGGCAATGGGAAAAAACATGGGGTGGAGGAGAGGCTGAGGAGATGAAGAGCCTTTCAAAATTAGTTAACCTTTACATCCTTGGACTATATAAAGAGCCTGAACCAAGGCACTGGATCCTTCATTTTTTTCTCTGCTGCTGGGATAACTCTTCAAACAGCATTTGTATAGTAAGGACTATAAGGAAACAATATAAGACATTCAATGGCAAATTTTCTATTGGTCTTAGATAGAAGTAAATTGCACTGACAATAAGATGTAACTCTTATCCAGGTGTAAATATCTTCTGCATCTGAATTTGATCCAAAGCTGAACTTGGAAGGATTAATGTGAGTCTGTTACATACAAACTATTGCAGTCTCAGTCAGTGCAGTCATGCATACTTGCTTAGCTAGCAAAAGTACAGAAATGAAGATGAAATAATTAAAAATTAAAAATGATCATCTCTGACTTTTAAAACAAGAAAGAATTCATATGAGAGAATTAAAATGCCTTAAAAATAAGTGGCTGTGGTATTGCATACTGCAGACATGAATTTTATGACCTTTTTCTTTTTTTTTTCTGCAATATCTATAAATAGGGGGGAAGAAGAGGGTAGGGAGGCGAGGAGGGGAATGAGAATGAAGTAAAACAAAATTCCTTTTTTTTTTTCTTTTTAAATGGAATGCTAACCAATCCCTTGGCAACAAAGCCCATGTTTATTTTTAATTAAAAAATAACATAGCTGGGTTGACTTCAGTTTTCCCAGCTGCTATTCTTCCATCGCAGCAGCTCTCTGGCCTGTTTTCCCTTGCTGATTTCTTTCATCATTTGCACTTAGCTTGTATGTGTTATATGGATTTTATGTAATATTTCCTACCATTGAAAGTAACAGCCCAAACAAGTAGCTGGAGCTCAGTCATCTCCCAGATTCTCATCTACAATACCTGAACATGCCCTTCCTTTTGGAAAAGTAGTAGGTGTGATGAGGATAACTTTTTATGTGCACATTCCATGCTGCTTATACGATTGCCAAGCAAGATTTAAGCTGCATACTGAATTTATGAGTTATAGTTCATTAAAATAAATGGCCTGGATTTGGCAAAGTTGAGATATCACTGAGTGCTCAGGTAGTGTTTGAAGGTTGACAGGCAGCCTTAGTTTTTCTTGAGATGACCTATTGCTGCTGGGTTTTGTGTTTACACATTAGGTAAAAGGGTGCCAAATAGGTCTACCAGTTGCACCTTCTCCAAGAACTCTGCCTCCTCCTCCTGTGGGGCAGAACTGCAAGAGCTCAGGGCAGTGGACACTTTTCTCACCACCTAGTGAAAGAGCTGATGACTTGCATAGTACAGAAGAATATGTATATCCTTAAAAATCATCCCAGTTTCTCAAATACATTGAAAATCAGCCTTTTGGGTGGATAATCAAGGTCTATTAATATTTAAGTGTTTCTGCCACTTTGTACATACTTTTAAGCTAATGGAAGTTGAGATATTAATGCTGTTGCTTTGAAAGTATGTGTACATGTCTCAGTTGTAACAAATGGTGCCAGCAGCAATAGGAATTGACAGCGTTGAACTTACAGCTATTGCCAGAAAGACATGTAGTAGCTGGAATAGAAGCAGTGACGTGTTGGAACCTGTCCAAAGAAGAAGATATAACTCTGTATTAATGACTAATAATGTAACTACTGACAGTGTGTCTCTGTGATGAGTGATTTGCATATATATTATATATTTATATATATAATATAGTCATTTTTAAAGAATCTTTTTCCATTGGTTATCCTTGAATAAGTAACAGCATTCTGGTCTGTCATGATATTTTTTCTTTGCAGGAATTTATCTGAAGAACTAATGTTATCCCAATGCTTCGTGGGCATAAGAGTAGTTTGGGAGAGATTGGAGATTTCCAGAGAAAGTTCTGTGCTGACTCTTATCAGGACCACTTTCCTCTTGCCTTATTGTATCCTTCCTGAATTAACATAAACATGCATTAGTAGTTGAAAGAAGTTAAAATGGCATATGTCAGTGTGGGTTTAAGTGGGTCTATCATAATGCAAGGAGCTGTTGACATCTGTTGTGATGTTACTGTGCCATTTGACACTTGAATTTTGACATCTGTTCTCAGAGTTTTTAATAAATTATTCAAGATTATTTATTGATTTCTGGTTTTTGCCTCCAGGCAAATATTCACAGGTTATTTCCCTGATCCAGTGATGACCATGGTGGGATTGAATGTACATGTGACTTGGGGAATGGCAAATGCCAAGCTAATCTTTGACATCTGTTCCTAAAGTTTCATTTTGGTTCATTATAGAAATTCTCCCCAGGGGCTAGCCTAGAAAACTTGAATCAAAACTTCTGTACCCAGAGAAGGCCATCTTCTTCTTCAGGGATTTTCTGCTATCCCATTTCCAAGGAAAAAAAACACATGAAAGGAAGCCACAGAAGATGTTCACATGAACCTTCCCTGCTGAGGGAATGTCTTAATTTGCACAAAGTTCTTCTCTTTGCTGCTTTATTTTAATGGGAGCTGTGAGCTCTAGGATCCACAGATAGTAACTAGTAACCAGTGCTAACATTAATCCTGTCAATCAGAAAACTTTTCAGAAATGCTATTAATTAAAATTTCCCTGAAAAGTTGAAAAAGATGTAACTTACAGAATGTTTATTGCGACTTCCTCTCTTCTGATGTGCATCCCAGCCATGTGTTCACATTCAATAACTAAGACATAAGAGGAGAACAGACTTTTCCCAGGAGACTTTTTGTTGTTATTGTTGTTACAGACTTATTTTAGCTGTGCTTCTCTGCCTGTTTTGAGCTCATAGTTTTATTTGTCATGTTGACTGATGCTAGCAACTGTCAAAAGATCCTTTAAATCTGTCCATTTGCTGTCTGTTGCAATTGTCTATTTTCTTGGATCATTGTGCATTAATCCTTTATGGATTATTAACATTTATGTCAGAGCTCAGCGTTTTGAAACCTTTTCACAAAAGGGACAATGAACCCCAAACATTTTGCAGTTACAGAAGTTGGTAACAGTTACTTTAGAATTCTTGCATTAGCAAAGGATAATGTTCCAGCCATATCTACTCAGATATATGCAGACCTCACTTAATTGTTAGTCTGTACTTTCAAGAATTAGCTCTGCAAAGACTTTGCCATCTACTTCCACTCAGTATCGTAAGCTATATGAAGTCTTGCATTTTGGTTGTGTTTAACCTTAGGAAACATTTGTCTTGTCTTGGTCTCATGGCATGACATGTTGAATAAAAGCCTGTATTCAGGTAATCATTTTATCAGCAGATTCTCACCTCTATTAAGAGAGAGTCACTGAAGGGGAATGACTCTTCACAAAAGAATTGTGGTGCTCCACTGATGAGATCAATGTAAAGCATTTTTTAGAGGATTGAGAAGAAGCTTGGTATTTCCTGAAGCTTTGCAAGTCAGATGAGTTATTTACTAGTGTATTAGTATGACAGGAGGGAAGAGACAGAGCTTCCTTCTTCCCACTCTCCCATAATGTATATTAGCTTACCTTGCCTTATTTTAAAGACCTCATAGACTCCAATTCATATTTAGCAGATTGGATAGGGCAGTCCAGAGTCTGTCCCTGGAGAAGTTTTCTGTGTATGCTATGCCCGTTGGGTTGGGTGTGGATTAAAACTGGGGTCCAGTGGGTCCCCAATAAGTGGAATGCAAAGGGTAGAGGTTGGAGAAAGATTCCTTTCCTCTCCCTTCCCCTCATGTCCGATATAGGCTGCATCTGAGCTGGAGGAGACGCTGCTTACATCATGCCTTCCCTCTTTAGCTCTGTACCTCTAGGGTACCTCTGACCTTGAGCACATCTGGACTATTAAGACCATCAGCTCTTTACATTATGCAGCTTGTGTGGTTCATGAACAGAAAATAGGTGGGGAACTTTTTCATCCATTTCATTTTTTCCTTATTCATCTGTACTTATTGATACTTTTCTGTGTCATTGAAGTTCTCCTCAGATGAGACCATGGAAAGATGCAGCTGTAATAGGCTGTGTGCTTTATATCATTTGAAAAATAACAGAGGTGTATGCACCTAGATACATGGTCAAAAATTTAATATTTAATTGAGGAGCTGTGTGAAAGACTGTGTCCTGATGATCACAGGGCCACAGTAAAGCTATCATTCTCTAGCTGATGTTGAGATAACACTGCAGCTTTCCAAACAATTATTAATAGCATCTTAGCATTTATGGCATAATAGGATATAATCATTGAGATGAATTATTGTGTCAGAATTTTCTACTATGTATATTCATCCCTTTTGTACTTGGTTTATAAGATCTTTTGAAGTAAGTGCTACCATTTTATCCTGTTGTTTGTATAACACCCAGAATGTTGGGTTTTGGCAAAATTTCTGCAGTTCCAGTTGTAACACTGACAAAAAAAAATGTTAGATAGGAGACTGCTGCAGCCATGTGGGAAGTAGAGCTCAGAGAGAGAAAACCATCCATGTTCAACAGAGCATGGAAGTGTGTGCTCAATCTGAAGTCAATGGCCTATAGCTATACTTTTAAAAATGCACTTCCAGAAATATTGTTGCAGAAGAATTAATAGGTGTTTTTATTTACTTAAAATTCTAATTTTGTATGCTGATAAGATGCTCATAAACAGTTAGTTGAGCAGTTCACAGATGAGGAGATAGCCCACCTCCACTTTTCAGATCAACTTACAAAATAAATTCCCTTTTTCTGTGGTTAGTGGGTGAAAACAAGGCTTCCTGTGCCCCTCTTCTGTTTTTAGGGCGGTTCTGTCAAACATCATAATAAAAGCTTCTTTTGTTAAAAATGATTGAACGGCTGAGGAAAAGTTAAGGGTTTTTTAAAAGTGCTCCCTTGAGGCAAAGTTGGAAAGCTCTTTTTCATTTTTGTTTTTCTTTTATTTTAAAATGCTCCCTCTCTAATGTCTTCTTATACAAATAAACTACATGGCAATTCTGACATAAAAATTGAAGGGAAAAAAATCTGGAAGAACTGGATAAACAAAGAAATACTTCACCTAGACTGCTTTTTTAAAGAGGGTTTCCTCCTCTCATTTTCAAATCTTGTGAAAAAATTTAATTTTCACAATAGATTTCAGTATTGATTCTTTTGATATTTTTTCTTGTGAATTAAAATCTTCACAAGAATCAGCACTGAAATCTATTGGCAAAAATGCCTAGCTTTAACCTGCCAGAATGAGATCCCAGGTTAACAGCCACTCTTTGAGGAGGGGTAGAGATGATGGAACCAGATTCTTCTCAGTGATACCCAGTGAAAGCTGAGAGGAAGTGGACACACATTGAAATACAGGCAATTCAATTTAATCATAATATATATATTTTTTAATATATAAAGGTGATTAAACAGTGCAACAAGTTTCCAGAGAGGTACAGGTTTTGGAGTGTCCACCACAGATATTCAAAATCTGACTGGATGTGGTCCTGAGTAGCTTGCTCTAGCTCACCCTGGTTGAACAGGGAGCTTGGACTAGATGATTTCTGGAGGCACCTGCCAACCTCAAACATTGCATGGAACAAAATTATGCATTTAAAGGATAAAGGAGAACTCCTTTTATATATAGGTCACTAACACAGTGCAGGGGACTGGATTACCTCCTTTTCCCAAAGTATGCTCAAATTGTCATTTATTGTGCTCCCACTCTCCTACTGATATTATTTTACTTTTCTAGGTTATTAAATACATACTTGTGGCTGGAATCTAGATGTCCTGTTTCCATAAGAGCTTCCTAACCACCTTGCTGCTGGGCATTTTGGGATTGCTTCCTAACGTGTGGTACAATTAAAAACACTTTCCATTTGCATACCCTGCCCAACTATGCATTAGCTGACTGATTATTCAGCTAGGAAGTAGCATCACTGAGTTCCAGTATTCATATGAAGGTTTAATTACTTCTCCAAAGTGACCTATTTCTTCTCGTAGCACTTCAGTGAACTGTGGATCCTTCTGCTATGGGATTTTACTGAATGTTTACAGCTAGTGGAAATACTAATGGAAAAAATGCTGCCATGGTGAACAGTAAATATGCACGTTCCACCTTCCAGGCATTCTGGAAGTCACAAGCTGTGACTGGGCAGTTGGGAGAGTATTCGTGGGAAGCATCATTATGTGCTTTTCCTGTTCTTATGCTCTACCCTAAACATAGGCCGCTGTCAGAGTTAGGATACAGAACTATTTGCACGTTCACGCTTATGTGGTCTAGTCTTTCTTTTACTCTTGGTTAAGAAGGAATGTAGATGAACATTCTAGAGCTAGGGCAACCTTCAGAAGATCTAGGCTGAAATCCCTTCAGGAAGAGATGAGATCTGAACTCTCTCCAGGCCCTAGCTACTGAACTAGTGGATAAAATGGGCTACCTACAGCACATAAATCTTTTAACTGGACTTTGTAACTTTATTTTCATTGAAAACTACCTGGTGAATGGATCCAAATTCACTAAAAGAGAACCATGCTCTTCATGTGTGTTCCTGTGTGCGTACACAAATGGATATACCTTTGTAATGAAAGACCCAACTAGGTGTCAGAGGTCACCTTCTGAAGGCCTTGGATATTCTTTGGTTTCCTCACTGCACAATCAAGATTGAAAAAATTCCTTCACCACTTACGCCACAAAGAACTTTTGATAAAAGCACTTGTGTTTTTAAAATTGCAGTTAAAAGATGCTGGAAACCTAGTTCCATTGTGTGGTTGAATGTGCAGTGCAGGGTGTGTGGCTGTGTTTGCAATGCTGTTAACGGCATTGTGTGTGTGACAGCAGAATATGAACCCAATGTTTATGGTTAGGGGAATTCTAAAGAGAGAAGAGTCAGTAAAACTTGTGCCAATTTTTACCATTGAAGATTACAAGCTAAAATGTGTCCAAACCCTTGTGATATTTCTTGGATTGGAATGTTTAGATTTATGAAGTCTGGATTTCGACCTGGACCTGAACTTCCTTCATGTCAAGTTGTGTGGAAATTTCCTGTTTGGTTCTTAGCTTTTTGTAGTCATTTCACATTGGAATTGCGGTGTGATGGAAGTTCTTTTGGACAGCAAATAGTGAGAGAACACATTATAGTAATTTTATTGTTATTATAAATTATGTTGAGCTGAATTTAAAAAAAAAATGCTTTAAGACAGAATGACTACAACAAGCGGAAAGGACATTGTGTGACCTGAATACTAGTAACAATGTGGGAAAGAAAAGGAGAATCTTTCATGTCTTTGTCTCTAGTTTTAAAAAATCTTGAGGAGGCTGGAATACAACAAACAGTTCTGAAGCAGAGAACGCCTTTTAGACCCATAAACCCCTGTTGCACATGATCTCTATGTTTTGAAGTTCTTCCTGTTCAGAATCAAGTGATGGGCATTAATCAAATAGAAATAGGCCTCTTAGCTAGGAATTGTGCCATAGCCCAGATTATTATTGGAGTCCTTCCCTGGGCGGCTTCTTGAGGCAGGGTCATCAGAACTTCACACAAAAAAATGAGGAAGTAGGAATGCATATATGTATTTCACTCTTGGAGTCATACTGGCTTATTTAGAGTTTCTTTACTGCATATGTACAGATTTATCTGGTTATACTTTTTCCCCTTTAATTTTGCTTATGAACACTGAATTCAATCTGTTCTGAATATTTATTATTGTGGACAACGTCTTTTACTCATTACATTGAGTTTGGATTTTATTATAATTCGTTTTCTTCCATCTACATACTTTGTTCTTACTCTTCATCTGCTTATGCAGAGCACTTCTCACTTCTAAATATGTTGAATACAAGTCCCAGTACAGATCCTTAGGGAGCTGCACTGAAAACTTTGCTCTATTGTGGAAACTCACAAGCTAGTTTGATTCTTTGCTTTGTATCTGACTAATCACCAGAGAAAGTTCTGCTTATCCTGTATCAGTTTTACTTCTTGAAGAGGTCTTAGTGAGAGACTGTTGAGAACTTGTGGGAAATCCCAGTCTACTTTGCCAAATTCCTGGTTTATAGACTTTTGGTTTTGATTCTGTTTTTTTCTTTTTGGTTACTTGCAAAATTTTGATGCATTTTATTCCATTCTTTTAAAAGAATCTTTGTAGTAGCTTTGCTAAAGAAGACTTTACAAAAGGTGTATTAGTAGTGCTTTCCTTTTAAAATGAAATAACTGTACTATTGCTAAACAGTGTTATTTGTTTTCTCCACAGTCATCACCTCTGGTTTCTGGCATCATCATTTTGAATCCATCAGCAGCTGTTTCGTTACTGAAAGGATCAGAATACTTCCTCTGATTGCCTTCCCTGTGAGTATGATTAAAGTGCTTACCTCAGAAGGAATTCTTTCTTTCCTTTTATATTGCTTTTTTGTATAGGGCTGTTTCTTCTCTTCTGTGTGCTTTCTTACTTTTTGGAGCCTGGAATCCCTCTGATAGTGAATGGACAGCTCTGCTTTTGGTAGACAGCAGTTAGACCCTTGATTGTTCTTCCTTTAAAGTCATTGTCACCATGGACTACTTCATTCAGAACTGATAACAGATTCAAAAGCTTTTCTCTTGAATTTTATTAAATTTTATTTTCAAATCAAAATTTTGGAATTTTACAATATTTACTTTGTGGATACCTGTTTTGTTTTGTTTTGTTTTCCCTCTCCTCACAGCTCTATCTGTTTGGATTTCAGCAGGTTTTCTGCTTGCAGTATACACTTAAATCATATTTGCTTGTTTCAAGCTCATGCACTGGTGGTACTATTGAATTTTCTAGTCTTTTTAGAGCAAGCAGGCTCTGAGGGTTCTGCATGAGTATGGGAGGTCCAAGTAGCCATGCTTACTGTTTACAACATGTAAGGCATAGAGACACTTTTTCCAAACATCTTTCTCCCACTTCACTCGGAAAACTTTAGAACAAGTGAGTGCCCCGAAAGGGCTCACAAACCAGTTAAAAGAATTGTTTCCAGTGTTTATGGAAATTCCAGGCTGTAGACAAACTGAGGGCTGCCTTTAAGTTTAAGCAGCGCTTATGACAGGGAACTGATGGGGTCAGAAATACTACCCTGGGGTCAAGGTAATCCCTTACATGCTACCATCCTCAGGTAACTCAGGGTACAGCAAGCTTTTCATTCCCACCAGTGTGTGACCACGCTCTGGGTGCCTGGCCCTCTTCCGTACCTCTGTCCTATTCCCCTCTTTCTGGCTATAGAGCAACGTGGAGGAAGAGAGCAATTGGGCTGGAGGCTGAGTGCTGGCTGCATTTCCTTTCATCTCAGGCAGCCTCTCCCCCAGGCCGGAATGCTGAGTCTGGGCCCATTTTAGCTGTTTTTGTCATCGTCCTTGGGGAAACTTTGCCTACACTTCTGAGAAGGTTCGTGTAAGTGCTGAATGGACTGATAATTGTTGCAGGCTGTTCTCTGCCCTGATTGCTCTGAGTTCTGTATTACTTTCGAGCTCCTAGGGAGTATTTGAGACTGGAGCCAGACGCAGCTGGGATTTCCAGTTTGTGGGAAATTTTGATATTACAGAATTAATGATTTCTTTTTGATTCAGAACAAGATAAAATTTCCCATAAAACACTTCTACAAGTGATATCATTGAATTAGACTCCTATATGCTTCCTTAGTACGTTTGTGATGAACCTAAATACCCTAAAAATCTGAGCCAAGGAGATTAAGGTCATGGTTCCCAAAAGAAAATGGGATCAGACATGCAAGTGCCCTAGGATGAGACATTCAGAAATCAGTTCTTCTGACAGATCACCAGCTAGAGTGTTGGACATGTTTAAGCTTGCAAAATTTGGCATTTCAACAAGGTTCTCTGACTGCTCAAAACTGGCACCAATGCTTCAGTGTACTTCTAAGCTGGTACCTTATTTTGGTGCATGAAGTGCATGTGAAAGTCTGTCCCTCAGTGACTCATTCAGCTACTACAAATGGAGAGAACAAAGAAAGCTTCATCTCGTATTATAGACCTGTTGTGTTTGCACAGAACTTATTGAAATGGGAGAAGATTCTGTCAAGAAAGAAAAAGGACAAAATCTGATAATTCATTCCATAATTAACCTTCTCATTGTAAATGGCCAAATGGGAAGAGGATCATTAAAGCACATGAAGGAAAGTACTACCAAAAAAGCTAGTATTTGCCTCTAGAAAATTATTAAAACAAACTATGTAAATCAATACATTCATTTGGAAAGGCATAAAAACGAATAAAACGTCTATGAAAAACTGGAAACAAAGATCACATCCTTATCTTCATATGAAGTGCATTAATGGTATGGATATGACTGACCTGCAGCTGTTAATTCTAACTGCCCATTGATTCTTGAGTATAGTCAAGTCAGAATTTTGAAAAGAACCTGGAACATATTTATATAAATTGCAATCATAACACAATGATACCTTATACGGATAAGGTGCAAAATGACTGGTTAACTATTGATTAATCTATGTTCGAAATGTATCTTTTGTTAAGAGACAAGATAGTCACCACTAGGAAGGATTCTGTATGAAAGGGTTTGGTCAGCTCTTCTCTTAAATACTCAGGACTGAAAGCATTTCTGTACATGTATTTTTTGTGATGATTTATACCAAGATGTGTGTAGGATCCTCTTCCTCTGACCTGCTGCTCTGAAGAGGCAATGCAGTACCAATTTTTGCCTCAGCTCTGTGAGTTACATGGAGGATGCACTGAAAATGACTGTTATTTAGCAACCTAAGTTTCCCATCAGGTTCTGAGACTTGGAGTGACCTCTGTTTATGGCTGGAGCAGTTTCTAGTAAAAGTTTTCTTGTGGGAGATGAGAACCTGGTGATTTTTGTGTAGCATTACATTCTTGAAGAGGTGTTAAGGCCAACTGTTTGGGGTATTTAGTGTAAAAAGTGCTGTGTATCAACAGAGTGAACTCAAGAAAAAATATGCTTGTCCTTCCTGACACAATCCACAGTCCCATGAAAATGTGATGACTGCCTTTCACTGCTTGCTGAGCTTCAATTGGTGGGTGAAGGACTGACTGAAAGAAATATGTGGCTAATAGCTGAAATGTAGAAAAGCAGAGCATCCTTTAAATATAGATATTTACGCTTCATTTAAGGGTGAACCAAAACATGTAAACCTGCTGTGACTCATCCAAAATTTTGGATGGAGAACATCTTTTATTTTCCAGGAATTACACCACCTAGGAATTGTAAAACTGACACACTGAGTGGTTGAAGAGCAATCTGCTTCTAATAAACCAAGCCTTGCCAGACGGAGGTTTAAGAACAAACAAAAAGATTAAAAAGAAAAAAGAAAAAAAGAGAGAAAGGGAATAAGCATAAGGATCATATGCAGGGACAGACTCAGTGCTCTGCTGTTGCGCTCAGAGTGAAGGGAGTGGAGTTGATTATCTGCATCTTCCCAGTAGGTAGGGAGCAGATATAGCTCACTGGAGAGGATGTGGCAGGAGCATGCGGCGCCTTGGCTGCGTTAGCTGGCAAGCAGTCCTTCGGAGAGCAGTGCCAAGCACAGCTTAGGCACAGCAGACGCTGTATCTTATTGTCTTCTGTGTGGTATTAACCTTCTAAGGCAGGAAATGCGTGCACCGAGGGAGAGGGAGCCTGGGCGCCACCACTCTTTGGGCTTCACCCATTCTTCACGCTTCCTCAGCTCAGTCCTGGTAACTGCTCCTATCACATTATAATCGAAATCCTGGTGCTTTGAGCTTGCCAAAGATGCGACTTGCTTGTAGGAGTTAGTTGATTGAGCAGCCTGAGAGGTTTCGATGAGATGGGCCAATTGTTCAAAACCCCAATAATCATTGTAATGTGCTGCATTAATAAAAAGACAACAGAGACAGCTTCCCAAGGTTTTGGGAGATTTTTCCTTGCACACATTACTGTAATGTTTTCAGATCACAGGATGAAAGAAGCTTGGTCAGATGCTTTCCGATCATCTGGAAGTGGGAAGTATCTGAAATCTCCAAAGGACATCTTGTCTCAGACTAATGCTGTAGACTCAGGTGCTGTGGAGAGTAGTCTTAGAAGTGCATCAGCTCACTTAGATGTTTATCTGAACTGAGTTTGAACTCCCAATTTCTGGAAATTCCCCTATGTCTATTTTCCAAGAAGAGCCTGATCTTTGCAGTTGTTTCTCACACGAGTGCTGCGGGTTTGGAGTTGTTAAATCTTTGGCCTGACTCTCACTTTCACCACAGTCCCTTTACACAGTACAAGCATTCTGCTTCAGGGAGCTTAAAATGAAAGTAGATGGCATTTAGTAGCGTAAATGAGAAACAGGTCCCTTAAAGAGAGAGGGGAAAAAAAGGTCTTTCTTGAATTGCTTGAGTGCTGACCTTGAAAAAGCCCCTGAAGTCTCTGCAGGCAGACTGACTTTTTTTTTTTTTTTTAGGAGAACAGATACCCCAAACTTCAAAAGATCACCTGAGGCAAGTGATTTTTTTCTGCCTTTTTAAGAGAAAATTCTTTTCCACTACACTTGGTACCCACATGCCTGTCTTACAGCTCTATTTTCTTGTCACACAACTTCAGAATTTCTGGTATATTTTTCTCATCCTTCTTACTTAGTTTTTTTTTTTTTTTTCTTTTTTTTTTTTTTTTTTTTTTTTTTTTTTTTTTTTTTTTTTTTTTTTTTCTTTATTTTATTATTTGATTTTTTTCCTGTATTTTTCTTATATGAAAGATGTTAAAGCATTCCACCTCTATTTTGAATATGGGTGAGGGGTTATGGGGAGGCAGTGTTTAAATATGTTTTGAGAAGGGAGGTAAGAAAAGCTGTCATCCATCAACTGGTATTAGTCCAACTTTGAAAGTCTGATGGAAACTGAATCTGACTGTTAATGCAGACATGATACAAATTAGCTGTGACTTTATGATACCAGCTGTTTCTCTGACAGGGTAAAAGGGCACATAGCTAGAATAGCATCTTTTGTTGAAAGTAGTGTTTCCCTTTGTTAAATGTGGGAGCCTCAGGGAAAAATTTGCAGTCCTTTAGTTATGTGATGTGCAGTCTGCAACATGTTCTTGGAGGTTGGAGGGGGGCGCTTATTGCTGATGTTTCTCAAAGACAGGGTTATCATAAGTGTTCCACTTTTTGCTAGTTTTATCATTGAAAGACAAATCTCACTGTCATGGTTTTGCCTCTGTAAAATTGAGGGCTATTTTCTTTAGAAATACAAAGAAAACAATGAATGACAAAACCTGAGAAAAGTCTAAAAAAAAAAAAAAAAACCCACAAATCTCAAAATAAAACTGAGATCCATTAATTATTTTTATTCATTGAGTCCCACCAGTTGTTTTCAGATGACTATGTGATAGCCTTAACCGAGGGCAGTCTACTGAGAGAGTGACGCAGATGCAGGGCCACCAGAGCCATCTTTGTGCAGCCACATCGTGGGCTGTATCTCCATCATGGTGCTACATGGTTGTACAGAGCTTCCCTGCCAAATCCAGTTCGCTGCTGTGCCTTAACCACTCTGATTTAGGGGAGCCCACAGTGTGAGAAATGCATAACAGATGCACCTGAAGAGCTCTATACGAAAGCATTTGGGATCTCATCTTGGTGACATGACTAACAACAGCCACTAATACACTAAGACAGATCTGAGAGAAAGAAAAGGGAAAAAAGAGCCATGTGAGTGACTTTATATCCCTATATATTTGGGCCCCACCGTGTTTCTATGGCCATAACATTACCTCTGACTACTTCAGACCACATAAAGTAGGCTGTAGAATGTAACTAGACTGAAGCAATGTGATTTATTAAGTAACTGAATTAATCTTTCTTCTGCTGCCTGACAAAGAGCCAGTAAATCATTATTGGTAAGCTTTAAAAAATTATTACTACTTGTAACAATTATACTCCAAATCAATCACTTGGGAAAGAATCAATATTAAGAGTGAAGGTTTTACACTGGTACACTGGTGTCAAAATAGGTGTACTAAGAGATCCTAAATTTATGCTAGCACTATTAAGAGAAGCAGTATTTAGGTTGAATAGTTTACAGACGGTTTCTAGACAGACAATTTTTTTACTAGACAGTTTTTCTTAAGGTGCCATGCAGTCATTTTCGAATTTGAACTGGAAGCAATATAAAGGGCATTGTGCCTTTCCAGTTGTAAGTGGTGCTCCTCGAAGGGAAGAGGACATAACTAGAACGAAGGTGGGAAACTTGCTGCAAAACATAATTGCTATTTTAGACAGGAATATCATGCAGGTATTTATAGCAGAAATTATCATGCAAACCCTACACATCTCTACAAGGAGTAGAGGAACAGAAGTTCAACCGTACAAGCAGTTATTGGAGCTGGTATAGCGGAAAAGTCAAAGTCTACCAAAGATTCGTGAAAGGCAGACTATGTGCGCACAGAACTGTAGCAGGCACTTGAGTGAAACAGAGGAGTCAAGAGTGTTTCAAAATACTAATTTTAACTCATAGACTTCTTGGAGCAACATATGCTGAAAGAATAAATAGATTTCCAGGTGAAAGTTAGGGGTTTAGTGGCTGTTGTGTACTTCATCCATTGCTGGTACTGAAGTGAAGCACAAAATAGAAAATTCCTAGTACTAGTAAGTAGGTCTTGGCTGTTTCATGCAATTTTACTATCAAACATCTGTTTCTGAAATTATATGAAGCATTTATTTAAAATCTGCTTTACCAGCAAAGTCTCAGGGCCTCGAGAACATATTGTTTTCATGAGTGTGTAGAGCGGTATGTCAACAAACAAGGGTCCATACATAACATTTAAAGAACAAAATTTGACTACAAGAAGTTCTACACTCCAAGTTGATTTTTTGATGATGTAAAAATGTCCTTAGACAGTTTTCTGGTTTTGGTTATATCTTTGAATATCTGGAGTTTCTTCAAATAGAGTAGACTGTATCTGTTCTATTCCTGCAGCCAGGCTGAGTATGGAAGATGGTGACAGACACAATCAAAATAAAAATGTGCAGGGAATGCTAGCTAATGTGTTTATTGCTAATGTACAGTAACTATCAACAGGAAAAGGATCACATGGAAAAATTTAACCAGCATTATAGGAAGGAAATGATGTGCTATCAGACTTAAAATAGCCATAGAAGTTCTCATCAGAGAGCTTAGCTGTACAGCTATGATGTCATAACCATAAATTACATCATATCTTCCTGCAAAATCATATTCAGAAGATCCCATAACAACTTTAAGAAGAGATGCTAGCCCTTAAATCCCAGAATTTAAGCTTACTTTTTTATTATCTCTAATTATATTGCTTGTAATGAAAATAACATTTCCCCTTATTTTATATTCTAAACTGTTGAGTTCTATTGTTCTGAATTTTATTAAAGTTGCCATGTTCACTCCACACTACGCTTGGTGGTGAAATGATGTTGGCTCCTCAGGGCATTTGGGAGAGAGCAGGCTATATATTGTCCTCAGCTTGGCCAGCTGCCTTATGTCCTCTGAGGAGAGAGGAATTTGTGCAGTGACTGAATTACAGTCAAATACTTGGATATAACTTCAAGAACTTAAGCAAGAATGGGAGTGTTGGAGAACACTCTCTTCATCCATATGACACATAGGAGAGTGGGTAATTCTCATGTCAAATTGCTCAGGGATTTATGGTTTATGATCAGGGAAGTCCCTTTTCTTTAAGTGCCTACTGTTTTGTAGATACAAATGGCTCACAAATGTGGAGAAAAATGGCTCACAGTCCTTTTCAATGCTGTTCCCCCTGTGGATGGCTCATAGCTGCCATCATCTTCCTGCTTTGTGTTTCATCTTGCCTAACTCATGAGGGTCAGAAACTGCTTACTTTCTATGGTTAAGTAATTTAACACCATAATCTGTGAGCTCTCTTTGAAGACTCTAAGGACTAAAGTACTATTCAGTTTGAGTAAAAAAGTGAAAAAGTAGGTGAGTAAACATTAAGAACTTCTGCCAGACGCTAGCACATTGAACACTAGATTAATTCTCAATTAGTTGCACTAATATTAGGGGTGAGGAAGAGCTGCTGAAATTTGTCTCAAAGCAATGATTTTCCATCTCTTCTTTTTAAAAAACAAAAAAGCAAGCAAAAACCTGCAGATGATCGCACTCCCACAAAGGCAGAGAAACTAGAATGCATCCCTCAAAATATTAGCACTGCCTATCAAAATAATGCTCACGCTGATGGAGGAAAATCCATTTCTAAGCAATGGTTGTCTTGAGATCTAGGTATGCTCAAGAACCAACCAGATATAGCCTTCCCTAAGTTTTAAAACACTGATCGAGAGGGCCAGAATCCTCTTGCTTAAATGACTTAATTTTCAAGCAGGATGAATCATGCAGCAACTGCACAAAATTTGGCTAGAATATATTGTACATATGTTTGTTCTTTAGGCAGTAAGAAGAGAATACAGAACTGGAGGTCATTTGAGTTACAACTACTTTGGGGGATTTTTTTTTTTTCCAAACATTCCTTCTAACAAATGCAGTTTAAATGGGTTTGTTTATATGGCATGGAATTGGAAAGGCCCAAACTAACCAGGCTTTACACAGTGTGGCCTTCTTCCAAATTAATCTAAAATATTTTAATCCCTCCGGAGTTTCTTTATCCTCTGCATCTGTGCTATAGTAGAGACACATTTTTAACATTTCTTTGAGGAAAATTACCTTTCTTTCCCTCCAACTGTACTCAGCAAGGTCAATGGAGCACTGTTATATGCTATTTAAACATCTGAGATTCATCATATATCTACAAACCAGAAAGAATCATCATAAAAGGTCTAATGAATCCCGACTGTTAGCCAAGCAAGGGAGTCCCCTTACGGATATCGTGTATTAGAAACAAAGAACACATGCAAAATACAGTTTTTACACTTTAGTTTTATACAATTAAGAATTAAGCTGCCCCTAAAGAAGAGGGCAAAGAAGGTTTGTGACTCCAAAACAACTTGGGTAAATCAAACTCCATTTGAGCCAAATTCTGAGGTCGTTGCTTGGACTATGGTTGGCAGAATCTGTAAGGGAGTGAAGGACCTTCTTGCCTTGCGGGCCCAGATAGGGCCTAAGCCGGAGCCTGGAGGGGCTTCTTGCTCCTGAGGAAGGATATGCTCTGAGTCACATTCAAGCTCCAAAGCTCACTATCTCAGTCTCTGTCTGTGGGCATATACTTTTTTTTAAGGCCTTTTTGTTTTCTAATTCAGTAGCAATTCATGAGATTGAACTCATTTTACTGCCCAGGAACTGAAATGATGAGAGAGGATGAGGTGTTTTATTTTTGTTGTGTTTTTTTGTTGTTGTTGTTTGTTTGTTTGTTTTCTATTTCAACTTCTATAAAATTCTTTTCCCAGGGCTTTTAAAAAGCCAGCACTCCTTCAGCTGCTTGTAGTTCCATTCAATCTGAAATGTCCACAAAGAGCAGATAAAGGCCTTAACTTTCGATGTTTTCTTATGAAAGACCATTTCTGATTACTCCTGGGGTGGCTGAATACCACAGTTTATTTTACACTTATTCTTCCCTTGGATACTGCTGGGTCATGAAGTTCAGGTAGTTTTAACATGATTCAAATAAGTATATGAACCTCTGAAGGACAAAATCTATTCTGAAAGCCTCCGTTCTATGAATTCACAGGATTTTACCCCTGCAAATTTCTGCACATCATTGGAGAAGTGCCTTGGAGAACACAGAACAATCAGAGCTTCTCTGCCCACACCTTCTAGGCTGGTTGAATTTGTCCTTAATCCCAGCGTGCTCCACTTTTCCCAAGTATAACATGCTCATAGTACTACTGATTTCCTGCACAGGGTGCTGCGGGGAGTGTAGTTTGTCGTGGCATGTAGTGATAATTGTGGTGTAAACTAAATCATCCATACAGATCAATACTTTAGACTGCTGCTGCTCATGAAAGAATCATACCTGCCCCAAACACCCTCTTCCCATCTCTTCATATGGTCAAAGGTATTTTAGGACTATTACAAGCCATATAATGGAATAAATTTGAAGTGCAGCAGGAGACCACATTGGAGGAAAAACTCATTAAGTGCCAAGGGCACTTCTTTTACTTTTCTTACTGGGACTGGAAAATATTCCCTAAATAATACATCTGGATGTAGAGGAATAGAGAGGGAAAAGATGAAAAACAATCCTGTAAATTCAGTAGGAGCCTACTTTAATGACTTGTTTAATCTGCCAGCTGGCACACTGTTGACTTCTTGCTGCACATACTTTAAGGAAACCTATGTAGTTCTTGGAACCAAGTTCATATTAAGTTGTAGAAACTTAAATATTAATAAATTGGCAGGACTGCTTTTTGGTACTTAATCGAAACCAAGAAACTGCTTAGTCATCTCCAAAGATATTTCTATCTAATTTTTTTTTATATGAAATGCCAGAAAAATACAGTCTTGTAGCAGTAGTAAAGAGGGTATAATTCATTTCTGCCCCTAATTTGTGCCCTGTCTGATATGTGTGCTTCAGACACTATAACCATAGGTGTTCCCTGTGCAATAATTTGCTTTGGACAGACCGTTACGTTTGCAGTCACTGCTTGCAAGAAGTACATTATGTTTGTGCCAGTGAGGCTGCTTCTTTGCCAGGAAAAAAACTGGCACCATCTTTGGTGGCTCTTTGTTTGGGATATTTTGCCAGGGGTATAATTTAATACTAATAAGCAAAATAGTGAAATAGTAAGAGTCAATCAGTCTCTTTTTTTTAATCTATACTTATATTTAGGGAATCCTTTAAAATAATAGTATCTGAAGTGGCAGTTGTCAATATTTACTAATTTGTACAGGTTTGATTTTGTTCAGGTAAGCACTGAAAGATCTGGCTAGCCTGCTTGAGTTTATTCATGAAATCTTATATTATTTGCTTACCTTAAGGATATAAGCCTATTTGAAGGCTTTTTATCTGAGGTATGGATTATTAAAATCTTCCAGGATATGGATGAGGTTCTAGCTTGATCCTTTCTTTGCATTCCTTTTCCAATTTCGGTTTCTTTCTTGTGACTTCTTTACCTGTCCTTGCCTTGAGCTCGTTCTCCACATGTTGGCTAGATTATCCTGGCAGAGATTCTCTCTGTTTTTCTTTACTGGTTTAGCCAAGTCTTCTTGGGACTTCTGCAGCATCTGTCCTTAGGAGGCCTTACAGCATGTGGTGATCATACCTGCAAATGCTTCTGCTTGCTTAATTTTGACATACGTAGGATTTGAAGGCCGAGTTCAGCAGAATTTTCACCGTAGTCTATGATTAGGGTGAGGTGACTGACTACTGCCTCTATGAAAAATAATTTGCTTAGTAATCACAATCTGCTTTCCTTGTTATACAGCATTTGCAAACAGATTGGGACCCTTCTACTTTCTCCCCCCATGTTTCTTTGTGATTTTGGCCAGTACCTTCTAAACATATAACCCACCTCTGTGGATTGACTGAGTGTACTTTGTGTGCATTCTCAGAACTTAAAATGTGACCAGCCCTGTGTGCTCTGTTCCTTGTTCTGAACTGGCTAGACCTAATGTTTACAGCAATGCAGGAGACTGCAGGAGCCCCCACTGGGATTTGCATCCCTAGGGCAAAGGTCTCACAGAAAGGTAGCAGATAATGCCTCATACAGAGATTTTTTTTTTTCCATTTATTTTTTTGAAGGAAACTTAAACATTTTCTTTTCTGGACCACACAGACATTGTCTGAGGCACCGTTCCTAAAAAAATTAAACAACTGTAAAATTTATTGGCTTGATAGAGTGATTAAATGTAACTTTCCCTTGTCACATTCGTACCAAGTAGGTGCATACGCCTTTGCTGTGTGCTTATGATATTAAGTGTACAGGATACTGTCAGGCCTCACCTGTCTTTTTCATTGACTCTGAGCCAGACCTTGTTGAAGTGTTTTGGCCATGCTATTCCCTTGCTATGCTAAGCAATACCCAGTCCCATACCACATTACTGATAGATGATGTATTGCCGTCACTGTATTTGCTGGCAACAAGTGCTTATGCATAAAGGTCTAGATTGCAGTCAGATTATTGTAAAGATTATTTAACAACAGCTCTGTGTGAGTCTCAGAGGAGACTCACAGCTCTGTGTGAGGAGAACTGGAAAAACTGTAATTTTGCTGTGTTTGATGTTCTCATGACTCATGCCCAAGGGTACAAGCAGGTTATGTTGCCAATCTTGTTTTGTGTTGTAACAAAACCTCATCCATACTGAGGACTTGGTGTGTCCTTGCTCTCAGCTAAATTAAACATGCAGAGGGGTCTGGGCCTCCAACTTCAAATAGGTAAATGATTTAATGTGCTTCTCTTTTGTGGTGCCCAGTTTTGTGTTGCCCAACAAAAGTTGGGACTTTTGCCCACCTTGACTAGTTTAAAGCTGGCACTGGCCTTTTTTCAGTGAAAATGGCAAATGCCGCTGCTCATTAGAGACTGATAGAGGTATTTACCTGGAACAAAGTGGCTTTCATTTGTTAAAGCAATTTAGAAAGTGTGAACTGGAAAAGCCCAGTAGAAATTTGCATATCTGGCCTCATTCCTGGTGGAATCCCACAGATTTCCACGATATTCTCCCAACTTGAATTTGAGCTGCAGTGCATCTATCATGGTGAAGTGCTTTCTGTCTGTGCAAATAGGATGCACAGGTACTGGAAGGGTAGATAAATAAAGTTCAAGGGCAATAATAGGACCTTCAGAATTTATCATTAATTTCTTCTTGAGAAACTGAGTGTGTTCAAAATGCTTAATGTCTCTTTAAGCACAGCTAGTAAGATAGTAAGATAAATCAAGAATTTTAGGAGTGCTTTTTTCTTGATATCCCTTTTTTTTCATTATAAATATGTGTGGATGACAAGTAAAACTTGGTATCATTGCTTATTGCTGGTTAGGTAGAGCAAGCAATGAAGAGTCCTCAGCTCTCATTAGAGTTTATGAAGCATGGCACTATACAAAGCTGCATACTAGGACTACACATTTTAACAGGAAAAGAAAAAGGGTTGAAAATGCAAAATGAACCACAGTAAGCTGGCTGCTTTGTATCTTCATATTATTTTCTATTACTTTTTTATGGTTGACTATATAGCTTAATATATCATGATTTTGTGTTTTAAAATGTGTTCCAGAAAGCATGTGGAGTTTGCAGTCTGGCTGAGTGAATGTTGCTGTTGGAACTTTACCTTAGACATTCTATTATTTTTCATGGTATTACCTTAGCTTTTTAATTCAAGACCTGGGATACACAGAGAAAGAATGTGAAGAGTACTAAAATGTTCATAAAACTTGGCCCCAAATAAGTTTACATGATGTATTGTTGAACAGTGTAATTGTGAGTATCCCAGTCAGCAAGGCTGGTTCAAGGATATAATGAGAGAGGAGCACCAAATAAGAGCGTATAGAAGCAGAAGTGCGAAGTCAGAGAGTCAGCTCTGGTATTTTACCCTGTTATGGGTTGCTGGTCCTGATCAACTCCTTGTCAGTTCTGCCTGGGAAAGCGAAATCCTTCTCATAGTTGAGAGGGGAGGATGGAGAACTGCATTGCTGCTGGTGGCTTCCTCACCAGCCCTGGAGTAGGGCTGGTCCCCAAGTGCACTGCTACTGCCTTGCTCTGCTTGGGGGCTGAGGTGCTTCCCATCATTGCTCCCAGATGGACACTCATGTTACTGAGCATCTGTGTTCCTGCGTCCAGGAAGTTTGATGCTCTCCTCTTGGAGAGATGGCAGTTTTTTTTTTCTCACAAGTGAATCTAAAGGCATATGTTTAATGGAATATTGCAGTTCTATCTATATAGACGAGAAAGCAACAAATGACTTTTGCTTAGTTGTGGCTACTTAGTTGTGGCTGCTTGTGTGACATTCTCTCCAAAGCTCTAAGTTCTCACTACTAGAAATCATAGGTATCCTAGTGTTTGAATGCAGAGAAAAAGTGATTGTAACTCAGAGTTAATTTTGTATCTAAGACCTTCTATAAGCTGTTTTGTGGCTCTAAAATCTACTTGATTTCAGAGTATTTTGTCCTTACCAGGTGAGGTCTTGTTTTCATTACCTGGGTTATCTTTACTCGTGATTAAACAGTAGTTAAGGGCAATTCAATTTTCAAGTGGCATTTTTATCTGCAGAAAAGGCTAAATATTTCTGAAATAATCATGATAAGGAAAAATAATTTCTGATTCTTGTAAGCCAGTCTGCTTTTGTGTGTATGTATGTGCACACATGCACACATGCCCATGCAACAGGCAGTGGTTTTGCACTGATGTAGGACAGGACAAAATAGCCTATATTGGCATAATTTGAGAGCAAACCAGGTTCTGATATGTATGGTACGTTCACTCATATTTTGTAGTATGCATTACAGATGAATTTGGCCTGCTAGTGTGGAATCCAGTCCTGATTGAACTCTCTGGGAAGGGTGCCAGGGATTCCAATAGGACCAGGATTTCAACCCTAATCTGTATACGTATAATGTTTCAGTATCTTCTGATCTTTGGGGACAACATACTTGAAATATTTCAGAGGACACTTGAAGGGGAGAGTCAAGGGTCAATCCTTCTGACATGAGAACCAGTGGCTGTGCCAGCAATTTCCAGCTATGTGTTTTTTCTGTCTTTGTCTGCTAATGGGAAATGATAGACAAATGTCACCAAGATCAGGGGTGGGAATACTAGATGCAAATCCAAATGTCAAGAGAAAACTCTGTCTGGCCCCTATGCCAATGTGCAGTAGGAGAAAGATGAGGAAGGAAGTGGAAGGAGTGGAAATGGCACACCCGCTGTCAGCCTGCCCAAGGGAATAAAGACAAATGGGGACTTTCTATTACAGCCGACTGCCTCAGAGGTGGTAAGTCTGCTGCTGATACTTAGGAGTGCATTGTGGTGCTAGAAGCAGCAAGCTGCAAGCTCACTGGCACCTCAGTGCCGATGCAGCTCTGAAATGCATCTTCCCCAGTGCTTACTGAGCCCAAAGACTAAACACGCAGTATTATGGATATGAGAAGTGACCCAAAGAAGCATGTACCTAAGCCTTCTGAATGTCTCAAAGGCTACTCAAGCAGATCTGTTTACAGACATGAGTCTTTTAGTGGGAGTGACAAGAAGTGAACTCTTTGGCATTGAAAATACCTTATAGAAAGCTCCACATAGGCACTTTCCTGTCATTCATGGGAGCTGACATATGGCCTGACACCTGCAAAGACATATGTGGCATTCAACGTGGAAACATATGCTGCCTATAGAGTGGGGGCAACCTGTCAGCACCTATTTGAATCAAAAGTCTGGACCATGACATAGTCATGTGGGCTGTCAGTGGTCTGCAGAGTATTAGTTGGGATTTCCACAACTAAATAGTTTCGCTCGGGATGCCTCAGAGATGTTTACTGACTTGTTGTTAGGCTTAAAAGTGTCTAAGCAATGAACACAAACTTTGAAGTTTGTGTTTTGCTGCAGAGCAAGCTGAGATGGAAAGAAATGACAGAGTATATGCCGTAGGGAGAGAGTTTAGTAGTCTTGGAGACTGGAGTTTTTGATTCCCTTGTGGAACTTCTCGGCTGTTCTCGGACTTCTCATCGAGTGAGTGGTTTGGCCATATAAATGGAAGTGAAATGTTCTGAGAACAGAAATTTGGACTTCGAACAACCTTCAAAGTTTGATTTTGTGGAGCTCAGTATTAACCACGTTTATTTAGTTAGTTTACTGGTGAAGAATTTTCCTTAGAAGTTTCAAGTAGCATGGTGAGGAAACAAGACACAGGCTAGATTAGTACAAAAATGTATATTCACATGACCTAGTGTGTTTATTTTGCCTTGAGTCCCAAATGAGCTATTCTGTTTGTGAAGGAATAAAGCTGCCTGATATGTGTGTCTGTGTGTATATATGCATATATATATGTATATGTATGTACAAGAGTTCATTATCTGCAGTCAACATGAATACTCAGCCAAGTTTATAGTAACAATTGCAGATGTGGTTACATGAAAGGAACATTAAAAATGAATTTATAGTTCAAAGAAGAGCCTCTTTAAATGCAAACCTTACTATTGGTAATATATGATTGCCAGACATATCCAATATCTCATATTAAAAAAAGAGCATGAATGGGATGTGACAAAGGACAAATCAATCAGATGGATTTTACCTCTTGACTTCAGTGGAAGTTTTGCCTGTTTATGAAAGATCTAAAGTGGCCCTGAATGCTTCTAATGCAAAATAGAATGAAAAGGGGGAAAATCATTTCCAAACATCTTCTGACAGATTTTCATAGAAAACAGATTTATTTGTTTTGAATGAAGATAGATTAAAGGACTCTAATTCTCCCAGATATTAGACTAGAATGCTTGTCATACCTGCATTTAATGGGTGCCAGATTAAACAAGTTGCACTTAAGCAGGCGCATTGCTTGCTAAATCGGTCTTAACTGCACAAAGGAAAATGAACAGGTACTGTTTTCACTCTAGGTTTTGGAGAACGTAGAAGAAAAGAGTGCTGGTAGTCTTAGGCAGTGGATGCCATGGCATGTGGTCAACTGAAACAAAATACTTCATGCTAGCTACAGATCAGTACTTTACTGACACTCCACGCTCCCAAGCCACAGCCTTGGGATAACTAAAATGTCGACATATGGGAAAATGGGGTATTTTTCCTAATGGAGTGAAATTTACAGAATTGCTCGCAGTGTAAGTTTACGTTGAGCTTTACAAAGATACTTGATGTTCTTGGAGGAACACTGAAAAGAAAGAAAACAATGACTGAATGAGCACATTCTGTGTTATTCTTCAGTGAGTAGAGGTTGGAAGTCAGAGGGTTAGCTGCATGCATGTAGAAGACCTCTATGTAATCAAACTGGATACCTTCTGAGCTAACCAAAGTTCAGAAAGAATTTTCCTCCATCACCTGTGCTCAGTTGTTCTCTACTTCAGATATTTCTAGCAGTAGAATTCGGCTCTTTTTAGTGCTGATGTTACAGGCTCATCTGGTGGCTGCAACCAGGGCTTGGTTGTGCTTTAGCGCTTTGCATAATTAGCGAGAATAATTTGCAATTGGTGAATGTAGTGTAAGAGACAACAGGCTCCGAAAATTGACTAAGGCTCAATCTCTAAGGTCATAAAAAAGTCAGTGGTAGAACTGAGCAGCAGCATTCACTGTTGCATTGGTCCAGTCTAGGATACCAGGCCAGTATTGGTCCACATTACTTTGTTAGCCTCCCCTTTCATTTGTTACTTGAGTTCTCTTAACAAACCCCAAGCCATCTCTTTGTGCATCATTCCTGCTTCAAGACACAAGAGAGAAGGAGACTAGAAACTGGTCATGGTTCCTTTTATGAAGAAACTAGAACTCTTCCTTTCTACTACTGTGGTCTTGCTCTGTGCTTCTTTAGGGTCCTAAAATTTCTACTAGCTCCTCCACCCTCAACAAAGAAGGCCAGGTCCAGCCACCCACATGAGAGGTAGGTTGGGTGAGGAAGGAAGGGGATGCACCTGGTGCATGGTGCACACAGATGTTTTTAGCTAGATGAGAAAGGAAATTCATCCTAAAAATCTCACCCGTTACAGAGGAACCTAAGGCCAAGTCCACTCCCTTCCCTGCAGTGAGTGAGGGCATTTGCTGCCCTGGCTTCCTGAAGCAGAAGGGGCCAAACTGCTGAGAGTGGAGCCTGTCAGAAGGCACCTCTGAGCTGTGCTCGCTTGCAGCTTGCCCTCTGCTTACTCATTGCCCTAGTGAAAGCTGCCCTGGGCGTCTGTACCACAGCAAGTGATGCCGGGTGAAGGAAATGGGCATGGCTCGCTGACTGCTGTGTGCGGAGGTCACCCGGAGGAAACCTGCGATTGTTTCATTGTGCCGGGAGGGAAGCGAAAGGCCCAGCGTTGGCAGGACACTGCCACCAGGCGCGGCAGGCTCCGAGCCTGCTGCAAGACGTGCTATATTAGGGAATGTGCTCTGGCTTGACGTTTTTTGGCTCTGTGAGACCAGTGTGGAGGCTCAGCGCCTGCACTGCAGCCTCAGAGCCCAGGCACTCTATGGGAGGGTGGCTGGCAGGTCTGGAAGGAAGGACTTCTCCACCCCTTAGAGACCCGAGCAGCGTTTGGCTGTTGTACCTGCTTGTTCCTCAGCTTGCTCGCCCACTGCTAAGATCCACTGGGCGCTGAGTGGTCTTGGAAATCGGTGCTGGAGAGGAGGTGAGGATGTTATTAAATCAAAGCCGGAGCAGGACGTTATTTTTCTCTCCATACTGGAATTATAGAGGTGTGTGTTTGCGTGTATTTCCATGTAGCTATATTATTGTGCTTGCCTTCCAAGAGCATGTTATTTTAGAGAATATGGCAAAGTTGTGTCACATATTTTGAGAATGGTATGCATTCCTGTGATTCACACCTTGCTGAAAGCTGTTTATAAGACGACAAAATTTTGAACTCTTTCAGGAGATGAGAGATAAAGGGGAGTAGGATCTGCATCTGAGTGTTTTACAGCAGGACGGATTAGTGGGGTGTCCCTAAAGGAAGCACACTTTAGCAAGACAATGAAATCTCAACAAATTTTAACAATAAATCATAGTTGACTGAAGATCAAAGGCACCATGTGCAGCAAAGGGATAAAAAAGAGAGAGACTCTGGTACTACTTTCGAGATGAAGAGGAATTTTGTAGGGATGCAGTGTTAAGTGCACACTTATTTCCTTGAATCAGAATGACAGCAGTGCCTTTGCTGCGACAATGCTAGTAAATGTTGTAAGAAAGCTACTATATTCATCTGTTGTTCATTCTATATTGTCTCTCTCTCTCTCTCTCTCTCTTTTTTTTCCCCCTTTAGTCTTTCTTAGCACTAATTGGGTCTTTTCAGTAAGACCGTGGGGTTAGATTCTGTGAGCTAAAGGTCCAGTCTCATAATCAAAGCAGATAGGGATCTTGAGAAGACCCTTCTGTGGGCAGATGTGGAAAAGCTGAGGTCCTGAGCAGGAGCTACCTCCGAAGGTTTCTGAGAGGTATTGCAACAGAAATGTGAGACCAAACACAAGTCCTACTTCTAGGTCTGGTGGTGGAAAGCTCGTGAGAGTTCACTGCAGATTCTTCCAGGACAGGTAATCGTATAAAGGTCAAATGGTGCTGAAGGTCTTGGTTTTTAGGAAGGAGCAGCAAAATGATCATTCTTGTGACACAATGTTTTATAGTATGAGAATAGCTGTACTCCAGTAATTTGTATATATGTATGAGCACCAGGAGAATGGAAAAGATTTCAGAGATCTGGTTTTATTTGCTTTAAAAAAAAAGAAATCCTTAAATTTATATATGACTTCTGAATTTGATGAATTGTTCTGGAAAGAAATTGGAGAAAGAACTGAGAAGTCAAAGCTTTTTCTAGCATATTTAGAATAAAATGTTTATATAAAAATGTTTTTTTAAAAATTTTTTATTTTCTGGATTTGAATGGGTTGCTTTTGACCTAAAACAAGTTTCTAAGGGACAGTTTTCCTGTTATGAGAAAGATTAAACATTTTTTAGCATGACAAAACTATTAAAAATATCTAACACAAAGATGGATGCAATGACAGAGACAATAATAATAATTTCTTTATGCAGCTTTAATCAGGAAACCTGGGTTTCTTTGTTCCCATCTCTTTTGGGCTGATTTACCCTTAGACTTGGGACGGGTCACACAGAGAGAAATTTTCATGCTTGGCTTTGAAGATGGGCTCTAGAACTGTTTTAAATATTATAATTTAGTTTCACTCCCAATCCATTTTCATTACGATCATCAAAATGAGTATATGCTCCCCTAAAGCAGGGGGACACAGAGTCTGGAGAGAGGCAGGGAGGGACAGAGGGCAACTTGGCAAGGAGAGGGGGATGTACCCACCTGAGTGAGGAGTCGCAAAGGAGCAAATAAATGAGATGTCCAAGAAATCTGTTTTGGGGAGGGAGAAACAAGGTTGGAATGGGAGTCCTAGCAGATGAGGTGTCAGTGTGACAGCAGGAAAGTCCTTGGCAAAACCCAGCGGTGAGGAGGGAAACTGCAGACCCGGGGTCTCCACTCTTTGAAGAACTGCCCGGGTCTTGTCATGCCTGGCTGCAGTGTGGCCCCAAGAAGAGTCACCAAGGCCACGTTTGAAGGGACAAGCTGCAAATGGGCATGTTTTGTGGGTTCGGTAGCATTACCTCGCACCTCGCTGTAACTTAACACCATAACGAGGAGCTCTGATCCGTAGGATAAATGTGACTGCTCAGCGCGGTTGTAAGTCCCGGCAGGCACTGAAACCCAGGAAACTGCTTCAAATGTGCTCTCCAGGGCATTTAGACTTCTGATCCTCGTTTCCTGAGCCCAGTGCAACCACACAACCACACTAGGGCCCTCCAGCAAAGGAATTGAGGCAGGCTTTAGCTGCGAAAGTAGGTTGAAATGAAAAAGCTTCTCGGGAGAAAAGAAAAGCAGATTTGGTGTTTAGTATTTTTTTGAGGGATATTATTGGTAAGAGTAAACAAAGGCAAGGCTGGAAAAAAATAGCTTGTTACGACTTGCCTTTTCTATATATTGTCTAACTGTGTACTAAAAAAAAAAAAAAGACAAAAAAGAGAAACAATTGTAAAGTCACTATCAGATTTGCAATATCAGCCTTCTCTTTGAACCTCCAGAAACCAATCCTGGCTAGCTGAACATGCAGAAAGGCACAACAGCAACAACAAAATTTAAATCTCCCAATCCAGGAACAAATCAGCAAAAAAAACAGCCCCAGGAAAAGTCAACTAATAAAATAGCCTTTGCAAAAGCCCTGC
>VZSG01000209.1:632579-808882 GCA_013398315.1 Nothoprocta pentlandii | reverse complement strand
TTTTTTTTTTTTTTTTAAGGAAAAGCTGAGATTTTGACCTTTGTTGCTAAGACATATGCTTAGATAACTGTGGAGGATTCTGGGGGATGTAGTCTAGGAGGAGTTTTGTACTATGGAAAAACATCACTTTCCCATAAAGTCATTCAAGCTCTTACATGTGTGTGAGAAGGCTGTGGCAGAATCTGCACGTCGGCGATGGTGGTGGCATGACCACTTGTGGGTGCAATGCAGCAGCAAGGTCTGCTGTGGAAATCAGTATTCCCGCGTACTGGTGAGTCACAGTGGGGCCCTGCCACCCAGTGTGACTGGTGTACGTCCCCTTCTGGGGGACTGGAATGTGAAGTGATTAGGCAAGACAGTGACAGTCTCTGCCATCAGAAACAACCCCCTGTCCACCCACATTCCCTTTGGAGAAATGTTTTTGCAATGTCCCAGGCAAAAGTCCCTGCGGCAGCTCTGCTGGGATTTTGCTGGTAACCTTTGGGAAGGGGGTAAGGTCCATGGGAGCCCAGCTGGAGGAGCAGGGGCTCCGGCCTGCTTCCCTGTGCTCTACTGAATTGCTGCAGGAGCAGTCTGTGCCCTTTCCCACACATTCGGAGACTTATAGCAAGAAATTGCTCTATGCCAAGTCTTGCTGCACTCCCTCAGCTGCTGCCAACTTCAAGCATTCAAGTATCATGAGTCAGACCCCTTAAAAGTCACAAGACTACTTTAAAAATCTTGAGATCTTAAAAATAATTTAGTCTGGCCTTTTTATTTTTATTTTGCCTTAGTAATAATAGGGCCTAATTCTCAAGGTCTGATGTGACTCTTGGAGCTGGAGCTTCAAGAAACCTACCCTGATGGAGGGAGTGGAATGTCAGGACTGTCGGAGACGTATGTCTTTCTCTCAGTGCCATTCAAATCAGAGATGAGGGCAGCATCAGGCTTTGGGCAGTAATTAGCAAATGAAAATGTCACACTGAGTTCTTTTCAGTGAATTTGTACTTTAGGGTTTGGGAGATCATCATCCTTACCTCTACAGTTACATGATGAGGTGTCTACCTGCATGCCTTTTTCTCATGTAAGCTATGACAGTATGCATATCTGCACACTTTCAGGTGCTTTATGAAGTAAGTTGTGTTGTCCTAAACCATGGCACGGAGGCTGGAAATGTTCCTTTGTGCTGAGTGTTGGTACCTGCCACAGTTACAGTATGTTGCCCTGCATCATCCCATCAATAAACTTCAGCCCATATATGAAGCATCCAGATGATTATGTGTAGGCAGTAAATTATTTGCTAAATCTTTCAAGCACTGTTTAGTCTTATTTGATTAGAACAGTAAACCAAGAGAGCAGCCATAGCAACAGCAGAGCTTGTAACTCAGCCAGCCACAGTGACACATTTTGCCATTTCTTGAAATAAAGGCATGTGGAGAGTCCATCTTCTCAGCCTGCTCCCGGTGCTCAGGAGAGGTCAAGGGCTGAGGATGTCTTGCACTGTGGACTCATGCACCTCACATGCATGAGACTGTTACTTGGCCTTGCTGGGTCTTGCCCAGAAGGGATGGTCGATGTGAGGACTATTACATGTGCCAGCTGCTTTCCCAGTGTCAGGCATGAGCTTCTGCACATCATTGATGTCAGTGCTGATGGCAGCCACTGTCCTGTATTGATACTCAGATACCTTGAATCTGGTTCTTGAGGGGAGATGTTAGGACCTGAGTAGTCTTCTCATTAGAAAGCATTTGAAAATGATGCTTTGTTGTGGTATGTAGCACTGACCTTCTGAAGTGGCATGTGTAGAAGTGATTCTGAGGAAACTTTTCCATAAGAAGAGCAATGGTGCAATTCATGCTTGGCATGAGCTTTAGCCTGGTGTTCATGCTGTGGCAAACAGAACCTAAATTGCTGCTGAGTCAGAAACCTAGTGTTTCACAGGCATTTTTCCCTCTCATAATTTCGAAGGTAACCCACATGTCTTGGATGCCCTGCTTGGCCCAGGTGGAATATTTTGAGTTTTCATAACTTGAGGGGGCAGCCTAGAACCTGAGCAACCTGTTTTGCAGCAGGAGCACAGACATGTGTGCAGGGCACATGCCAGGCAGCAGGTACATGGCTTTGACCAGCATTACTCCATGATGTAAGACTTGCAGTGCATGGTCAGTATCTCCCATGCCTGCTGAAAAATTGGGACTTGCAGGGCAACCCATGACAAAGTAGGGCAGCTGTAACCATTACTGCCTGCAGACACTTTACGTGTGGTTCATAGGAGATTGGACCCTAATGACTCGATGGATGATGTCTGTGCAGCTGATGTGCAGAGGCTTTATGCAGCTCCTTAATTCCTGGGGGAGAAGAGCCCAGGGGCTAATCGCTAGATAAGGCCCCAAGGTCCTGATCTGGAGCTAGCTGAAGTCAATGGGAAGCTGTCTGCTGACTTCAGTGGGTTTTGGATTAAGCCTTACCTGAGTGATTCCGGATGGGTGATCTATGAGATCGTCTCAGTGAGAGCCTTGATAAAGCCAGATGGACTCCATGCTGGCCCAGCCACAAGGTACATACTGTACTGAGATATCGGGGCTGTGACAGAAGTAGGTTACACTCATTTGATTGGAAAAAGCCCATGTGTAAACAGAGCACAGGGAACTGAGTGCTTTCCACTGGGGGAAAACCCGCCTACTGCTTTGTGCCTCTTTCTGGGCAGAGATGATCTCAGGCCATTGGGTTTTGTCATTTTGACGTTAATGTAAGCAACACTGGAGGAATTTCAGGCTAGGACTGGGCATTATGATTGCACAAGCAGGTATGTGAATGTGTGAGACCAGAGGGGTGGTGTTTCTTTGAGAATTTCTTGCTGGTGCATCTTTTCTTCCACATCTGTGTGCAGCTGCAGAGAACTATTGAGGTGAAATATGTGTTAAAGTGACAGTGGAATGACTTCTGTGATTTCAGTGTAATTGAGAGGAAAACTTGGCCCCTTGAACTCTCAGAAGAATAGCTTTCATATTAGTCTGTTTTGTACTTAAAGAGTGATTTTATGATTGGCTTACTTACCATTGCACCCACAATGTATTTCTCTTTTTCCCTGGTGCCAGGACTCTCAAAAAATTTAAACTAAGTCAGTCCACTTAGCCGCATTGCCACGCACTGCAGATATCAGGAAAGTCTTAGAGTCTGTGTTGGAATCATCTTTAATTGGCTTAAGCTTGACTTCAAGACTCTCTAAAACCACCCTCTTACTTTGTGAAACATGTAGGATCTCCTGATTGGGGCAACACCTGTCCTGACTTCAGGATTAATCTACTTGAAAATGTTTAGTTAGACATTACTAACTATATCATATAAAGGAGAGACTCAAGCATCATCTATATTTACAATATAAAGAATTACACATAGAAGAACTTTTCATGACATTTATTAAATGTACTTTATTCCTTATTGTATTTGAATCAGTGTTACATTGACTACAACAGGAAGCTATTTAACACTTTTGCAGATATGGTGGTTGGGAAAACGCTACCATTAAACTCCATGGTTCATCCTAACATTAGTTAGTAAAGACAGTTAAGTAAGCTTTTTTTCTATTTCTTTTCCTCTAACCACTTAATTACACACTCTTTCCAGTCTATCATTTAAACTGTTTTATAAGGCAATGGATGTGGTTCACTTTCATAGGCATATGTTAGGGAATGCTTATAGAAACAACTCCGCAGCCTCCAGCAGGCTGAAAGTCTCCTCAAGTGGCAGCTTGTTCAATGCAGTTAAAAGAGTTAATCGCAGATGGTTAATCCCTAAATGTATATTGACACAAGTGAGAAGTCTAGAGAATTTCAGCCCGAACATGTGAAAGCAAATGCAGAAAAGGAATTTAACATAGTTTTTATTGTGAAATTGCTCCCACTGATGTTGGTGAAAGTGAGATAAACATACTAAGGACCAGTTCACCAAGCTAAGAAGGTAAAACTTGAGGATCAGACATATCCTTCTAGGAATTAATGAAAAAAAATTGTATTTTCTGGACAGGGAAGACAGAAGACATTTATTACTACAGTGTGGAGTAATAAAATTTTATCTATGTCAGGAGTAGAAAATGGACAGTTTGCATCCTCCTGTCCAAGCCAACTCATGTGAGGATAAGGGAGTGTTGACATTAGATCAATACTGAATGGCCACGGATAGCTTTCCAAATCACTTGTTGTTTCTGAAATGGAGTCTTGGGTACAAAGTGAACATCAGAGACAAACATAGTGATACCAGGAAGTTGATTTGGAAATGTAACTTTTTCTTTCCTGCCAGCCACTAAAAAACCAAACTCTCAGAAGGCAGAGATTGGGTGGCTGGTCCTAATAACTCAGAAATCTTGAAAGGTTCTTCGCCCTTCCTTTCCTATTAAAAAAAAAAAAAAAAAAAAGAACGGTGGTAGTTTAGAAATGAACTTACCTATTTCCTTTTTCTTTATCCCTGGGTTTTGAAATATTTGGAATTGCCTAGATCTTATTTCAAAATACTTATCTAAAATTTTACAAAGAATTTTGGGAGACCATGTTTAGATTCAGGCTTATGTATGCGAATGGAAAATATGATTTCAGTGTAAGTTTCAAAGAGTGCATGTTTAAACATAAGAGAAGCTGACTGCACATACCTAACATATAATTTCCCAATGTTCACAGTCTGTTTATTTCAAAACACGGCTTCAAAAAATGTTAAGCCTCTCTTGAGGACTGTACCATTGTCTGGTTTAAGCCTCTCTTGCTGTTTGAAAGAAGAGCTACAATAATTTTATCTCTCTCTGCTCTCTTCATTATCCTGAAGTCCTGAATATTTTGAGGTTTCTGCTCATCTTTCCATAAATATTCACCTTCTGGAAGAGCTGAGACATGACATCTTCTGCCTAGGAGTTATTAATAAATAAATAAATAAGATTAGAAGTCCATGAGGATTGAGAACAAAATTTGCTCCAGTGGTTAATCTGTCTTCATAGCTCCCTTGAATTCCAGGACCGACAGGAAATATTTGGATTGTCAAAGTGAGTTTGGCCCTGCCATGTTAGCCATGAACATGGTTTCTTGAGCTCTCAGAGCTCATTTTTAACCCAGACAGAAAAGCAGGATCCGGTGGCTCATTAAAGCATGCCCTACTACTGTCATTCTCAAACAGACTGGATGCTAGATGAATCTTTGCCATTGCAGTGTTTCAGATGCCCTGGAGGAAATAACCAAACATACGCAAACCTGAGCAAAACCTCACAGGTTCGTTTTACAGTCATTGTGTGTTTTGGAGATTATATTTTCTTTAAACATCTTGATGGAGGAATGTTGTATAAAAGAAGCTTTGTTCTTCCACATGAGACATGCAGAACGCAAACTAAACTGAGCTAACCCCACTGCAATTCCTATGCAGACAACAAAATGGCTCCTTAGTATTTCAAATATTAATCCCAAATGTGTGTTAAGATCATTCTTTAATCTTTGTACTACGTCTACTATACCAGTCAAGCTTTCAGGAGGAGAGACCAAATCTAGCACCCAGACAGTTGGCAAAATGCCATGTCTTTCACCTTTTTCAGTAGAATGGCAGGTTTTCTTTGGAAACACCAAGAAGTGTTGGAAATTCTTGGGCGAAAATTGCTTTCCTCCCAGCCTATAACCAGCCTATAGCCAGCTGACCCTCCTACTACTATATCAAAATTTACGTTTCTGTTTCCAACAGTATTTTTAGTAGTTTTAACTAGACCAAAATCTTTGATAAAATGCATCTTATTTAAATGACAAATAGATACAGACATTGAAGCATAGCTTTTGGTGCTTGTTATTTTCAATTTTAGTATGCATATTTAAAAGAGCACCATCTGAGGAGTAACACAACATATAATATTTTATCATGGTTTTTCAAATTAGACTGAAGCATTACACAAATGAAAACATAAGGGTGAAGGAATGTACCTGATGTAGTAAGTATGTGTCAATGCTGTCCTGTCATATATGTGAGAAAAATTACAGCTCTTTAATATCTTACGTTCAAACTGGTGGTTAACACTCAGTTAAGGTAGAGTAGCCTGCAGCTGCCTTGCAGCTCTGTGCATCTGTTATTGTACCTCCAGTGTAAATCACTCATACAAAAGACTTCAGAAACTTGAAATGTGAAAAACTTCCTTAATTTGTGTAAGCTTTGTGAAGGCACAGAGCTTTTGAACTACCCACAGCACCCCTGGCTGAGCTGACTGGCATCTGTGACTATAGGTACACAGTATTTTGGAGGCAGGCCCAACACCTCGGCCTCCTCTAAAGCATTTTCTGTCTGTTGCAGGGAATATATGAGCCTTTAATGCAGGTTACCTTCTGCAAAAAAGAAAAGCAAACCCAAACCACTAAGTTCAGTTAACTCAGTATGGCAGAGATAAAATTCACTGTCCTAAAATAATGCAGAATAAAGAAGAGCCATTTCTTGTTCATTAGGACTAGGTTTTGTCCTTTTTTCCCCTCTAAGTTTTGACTCTTCCTTAGGTATGGCCCTCCCGCTCTTCTTCTGTTTTGATAGCAAGTGTCACTTGTCAGACCTTCAGAAAACTGGTACAGCTTACTAGATTGCTAGATCAGTCTCTGTAGATGAAAACAATTCATCTGTGTCTCTTCCTAGAGAGTAAAGATATGATTGACCTGTCAGCTGCTTAGACCCTGCCCATGTGTCTGATGTCTACAAGTGGTGCAGTAGGCAGGGCTGAGTTCATTGAATTAAGACTTGACAAGGATTTTACATGTATCATCAGGTCTTGACGCCATTTCAGATGGAGGGTCATTCAAGTGCTGCTCATTCTTACTCCTGTTCCTACGGCCTGTTCCTTCTGGCAGCCACTGCCACCATGGGTTGGTTTGCTGGTGCAGTCATCCCTGCGTTCTAGGCATAGAAAGATGTAAGTTATTAGATAGAAGCTCCGTTTTTTATCCAGCTCTGAGACTCTTGAAAGAGGGACAAGAAATTAAGTTAAGCCAGTGGGTTTTTAGGAGCATCTGCTTCTCAGTGAGAGTTTGCATTTTATTAACATTTTTATGATTTAATATCTGAAATAAATGCAGATAATCAGAAGATTAGATTTTCCTTTAAAAAGCTGAGGTCAAGTTGTTTGCAGAGATAATAGATTAAATGAAATCAAATGCTAATAAGTTTTACAGATGAATAAGCATAGCATGTAAACACTATCAGATTGCTCGTAGCTTGGGCAAAGTTACTCTTTCACAGTTCAGTTGAAGGAGCTGTAGAGGAAAAATGTGATTTGCAAATGAAAGTCCAAGCTGATTTCAATTTGCAGAAGCATCTAATTTGGTCAATTAGCTTCTGCATTTTTGGCTTTGTGCCTTTAAACAAAGCTATAATTACTGAAGATAAATGTTTATAAGCAGTTTTATTTCTCTCATCACAACCTACTTATTAATAAGCTCATGCTAGACAAGGAAAATCCTTGTTTCTAGCAGATTGTCCTTGTGTGATCAAGGTCTTTCACAGAATGAATCAGATGGATGCGATTCTTGGGCAACCTAATTCATCACTGTATGTGGATCAAGAAATTTTTGTGCCCAGAGATAAGGTTGTCAGACAATTTCTCCTTAAAAAGAAGCTGAGTGACAATATGATCCTCAGAGATGTCTGCCAGGAGATAAGGATGGCAATGGGAACTGGAAGAGTAAGCAAGGATGCTTTTCCTTTTGGTTTCTTTGAAAGTACAAACTCATGTGTTGTGTATTTAATAGTTAAAGTTTGACTTCATCTCAGTTGACATTATGGATGTTGTTTTTCTTCCCTTTATGTCTAAGCCTGTTGGTTTGACTAAGCAAACTTGTGCATTTGTCTCTAGTTGGTTGGATCTTTAGAAGTCTGTGGAAGGAAGGCCAGCAAGCTTGTCATGCTGACACAGCAAATCAAGGAAAGGCTGTAACTCAAAAGCTATTTGTGACCATCTTTGTTAAAAAAAAAAAAAACAACAAGAAAAGTTTCAATCCAAATCCCACACTCTGATATTTGCTGAATTTTGACTCCATTTGTTTTTATAGAGGGGACAAAAATTAAGCTAACAATAATCTCCACTCTAGCAAGAGCAAACTGTATCTTTCTTGTGATAAGGCCATAAGAGAGTTGCTGGAAATTAGTACTCAAAAGTAAGGTTTCTGCATTGTTTTTGTAAAGTTACTTCTTTATATTAGTAGTTCTCTTTTCCACCAGCATGAGACAAAATCCTGTGCACTGTTGTTTAAACTTACTCACTTAAACAAGTGCTCACTTCTTTTTGAACCCTCTTCTGCTGAATTAAACCTGTTGTATATCATGGTAAATTTTTATATGCCAATTAAATGCACACAGTGGAAAATAATCAAGTTACCATGACTCAAGTTACTGCTTGTCAGCTGAACCTTTTGCAGAGGGGAGTTTTTTACTGTAAAACAGCGTGGGAGGGTAAGCCTGTTTATTCCCCATTTAAACTGGGAGGTTTGCATACATTAAACTCCCTTAGTTAAACCACATTTTAGGTAAACTTCTGCAACTTCTGTTGTGTTCTCTGGTGTGCTGCCTTTAAGGTATCTGAGTGGACCTTTCTGTGTATCATTCTTTGTGCAAATCCTGCCTTTGTTTACAGCTGCTTGCTTCTTCTGTAAATGTGGCTCTGCAAAGAGATTGGAGATTCAAACACAGACCTACCTACAATCCCTTCATGTTACTGTCTTGTTTGATGTCAGATATTAGGTGAGTAGGTCATGTGTGTTTTCCTGCCCTCTGACCATTGGTGGCTCCATGGCAAGAGATGGAGAGTTCAGGGACTTGCTGCAAGCCTCTGTGGAATTAGGAACGGGCTACAGATATTCATGTGTATGGCAGTAAGCTTCCTACAGACTCCTGGATCATTAGCATGGACTACTGCAACTAGCTGTTTCAAAGGAGTTCCCTGCAAAGATAAATGAAGAGATAAGCAAGAAGGAAAAATCTGAGCAATGTGACTTTTGAAATTTGCAAATGAGCAAAGCACTGCAGGAGTGGCTTGAGAAAGTACAGACCTAACTACTTTCTCTTGGGACATACAGCTTCTTATGGTAAAAAGGTTTTTCCAGGCTATGTGTAATAGCTTAGTTCTCAAAAATATGCCGTTTATTTTTCCTAAGTTAAGGAAAATTACGGCTTGTAGAAGCAAACAGTGCTTCCAGGAGAAAGCCAGTTTCATTTATAAAATGGCCAGCACTCCAGTGATATTGGGAAGATTGAACGCTCTGTGTATCAATCCTGGGTATTTCTGAAAAAAATTGCTGTAATACAGGGGTGAGAATGGCACAGGAGTGAAGTTGGCTCTGGTGCAAAATGCTTAGCATGCCCTCTAAGATAAAGAACTTGTATTTTGGGGCAGAGAAAATGAAGGAGGAGTATAAATAGCTTTATCATCTTGTGAGAAGACTAGAGCAGACATTTGCTTGGAGGGCCCTTTTCCTGATATTCTGTACATAGGTGATTTTTATCCTTATGCCTCCTCATGAAAATGCTGTATTTAGATGCCAACTCTTGAGATGACGTTCCCAATGTCCATATTGACAAATTACCATAACGGGGCTGAAAGCAAAGACTTACGTTGTGCATTTTATTTGGCTGAACAAGTATTTTCACAACTGCATGCAAACTCTGGCAACAACAGTACTCTAATTTCTTTAAAATTGCTTTCATTTTACTAGCCTGCACCTGCTAAGCAGAGCAATCCCTGTAGCTTCACAAGCTCATCCTCGGCCTGAGCAAAGCTACAGCTTTTTCCGGGCCCCGTTACGCAGAACATTCCCGAGATTCTCCAGCCGGCTGTTACTGCAGTGTCTTAATAAGGCAGCGCAATAGCCCTGGAAGACAAGGAGGTGACTTTTCTAAACACTCGCTACACATAGATGCCTTTTATGGTCCAGCTTGCGCAGTGGGGTATTCCACTGAAGGGCAGGGGTACAGGGAGTGAAGAGCCACCCGCTGCCGCACGTGTTTCCAGCGCAGACGTCATGTGCCTGGTGCCACAAGCACACGCTGCTCTGGGAAGGAGTTGAAAAACAGCCTGGTAGGGAAATGTAGAAAGAGGGAGGAAGCAGACTGTGGAGTGCAGTATGTTGTGTGGATGCCATTGCTATTGCTGTGCTCACACCAGCTGCAGAACGGGGTTGCGAATGCTGAGTGCAGGATACACGTGCATGTGCTGGCTGGTATTCCGTAAAAAAATGCCCCTAAAAGGGCTCCTCGACAGGGTTTCCTGGTTCAGGTCAGCCCGTAGCAATTCCAAGGGCAAATTTCCATGTCATGCCCATGAATTTGGCTTTTCATTCTTGCAACAAATGGGATAAAATGCTAATGACCTTTTCAAACCAGTGAATTATGATAGCCTGAGGGCCTGTCTCCGCTGGAATGCCACAAGATGCATTTGTTTAAGCAAAAGAGGTTCCCTCTCAACCCCCCCCCCTTTTTTTTTTCCATACTAACTAGTGAGTCTTTTCTCTCATTAGTATGTAATTGTTATCTTGCACTGGAGGGTTGCATAAGTTCTTCTGAATCTGTTATTTCTCACTAGTGTGTTTTTTGTACTGAATGAGTCATTTTAATATACTGAAGAAGAAGAATGTATTGGTGATTAATTTAATATAAGAAAAACCTTTACTAGACAATGAAAATCCCATCATGTTTAGTCAGACTTGAATGTATATACAGGATATACGTAAATTGAATGAAGAAAATAAATCTTCAAAGCAAACCAGGAATGTTTAGGCATATTCAGTAGGTCTATAATCTAATTTTTCTTTTACTGATTACTGTCAGATGGATGAGTACAGTACATAATAAGCCATGAAGACAATGAAAGACTTTAATTGTGTCATCATCTCTGACACTATTAGAGAAGAGAAGCGCTTTAAGGTGTTGTTTTGGTGACTCACATCTTAAAAGTCTAATTTTCTTCATCTGTTTCTCTATTGTTTAGCTGGCTCCATTCTGATTTCACCTATCATGCTCACATCATACTTACAATGAGATCCTGATGTAGTGACTTTGATATCATTATAGGTCTTGTATGTTTGTAGTTATGCTGGCTTGTGGGAAATGTGACTTTCTCAGTCTGTTGGCTGCATGGATTTGCTGGACATACTGTCTTGTTTTAGAAGAATAAAGACAATAAAGGCATAAATGGACAGAAGTGGAGTAAATATCACGTGGCCTGGTTAATGAAAGATTTTAAAGTCTTGTTAGGGCTTGCTGATAACAGAATTCCAAAATAGATTTTTTTTTTTTTTTAAATAACATGGTTTAGAACAGGAAAATCTTAAGGAAAGTCTTAGCTCTCTAAGGCCCCAGAGGCTAAGCTCTGAGAACTCATTTAACAGGCTGTGTTGTACCTTCTTAGTGTCTATCTGTTATGCTATGTACTATGTATTCATTTCAGTTTGGCTCATTTTTTTCATCAGTGCGTGATGCAACTATTCTGGATTTAAGCGACTGGTACAGCTGAGAGCAGAGATCATCCATCCTGTCCTCATTATAGTGCCGGAGTAAAATATTAGCACGATGTCTTGGTGACTAGCAAGGACTTTTCCATCACCAACTCTTCTTCTTTTATTTATTGGTTGTTCTTCCCCCAACTTGGGCTGTACCCTGTCATCAGTTTTTAAGCCAAATTCTTTATGAAAGTCAATAGGGAGTCCTGCGCAAAGGGAAATGACATAATGTTGCCCTTTAGTCCTACCTACAGAGAGGCAGACTTGGGAAACATGCACATTTTCCTAATTACCAAGCACTGAATTTACAGCATGTGTTCATTTTCTATCGACATCCGGCAGCTACCCAACATATTGTAAATTGGGCCATTTGTATTCAAGACAATTGTTTTTAATAAAAATATTCTGAATGTTGTCTTTATTTGGGTTGCATATGGTAAATGTTGAGGCCTTCACTGCTCTGAGGTAAAGAATGTGCCATTTTTATGAGAGACATTGAATGTTCTTAGCTAAAATATCTCTACATCCCACAATGAATTTGTAGGCTGCTATGTTTTGCTCAAGCAGTAACTGCATTTTACTAGAGATATATATCTCTATAGTTTGTAATGTGCATTTGGTATGAAATATATTTTTCTATATGTAAGCTATTATCATCTGAACTGTCATCTTTTATAAGAGATGGGTTGCAGGTACTGTCCTAAATGGTCTGGTTTATAGTGTTTTCAAGCTGCTTTTCTGCAGGGCAGGATAAACAGAGCTGTAGGAAGGAGTTTAAAATGAGAACCTTCTTAATAGGATAAGATAATCTCTTTGATAGTTAGAATTAGGATTCAGATTCTTTAAAACTTAAGTACATAAGTAAACAAAGTAAGTATATAAGTGTAAGGACAGAAACGTAAAGAAACTTAGTCAGTGGGTACTGCTATCCATGCATCATCCAGATAATGCGGAAGTGCTGTTTCCTTTGCTTTCCTGATAGGGCCTGAGAGAAACTCTGTGGCATAGCTAAAAAACAAGCAGAGAAAAGGGCTCAATCCTTTTGCTTTGCTCTTTTATTTATTATTTTTTATTTTTAGATTCTTCTCCAAATTGCAACAATTTGAGAATGATTTTGAAATCACCAAAAGCAAGAGGTTTCAAGCACCATCCTTTTGGTTAGAATTTAAAAAAAAATTAAAAAAAAAAGGGAGAGAGAGAGAGAAAAAAAAAGAGAGAGAGAAAGAGAAACCATGAAAAATTAGATTTGGTGACGGAGATTTTGGCTGTAAAAATCCACATCTACAAGTTTTAAGATCTTTAGTTTGGAGGTTGGCTCACCGCTGTTGATTACATTTAATAACAACTCTATGTACATTTTATTGCATGGAAATTTGGATTCGGAGACATTATTTATCTTTGCCACTCAATGACTTTTGACTCTTGGATGTTGATATAGAGATGTCATGGAACAGGCTTTAAGTGCATTGGCTGGTAATTTCCTGTGGCAAGGGAGGAAGATTAGATTGATAACCTGATAATATTAGAGCTATTAGTTGTTGTGCAGTCAGCACTGCAATGGCATGAGCTGATTTACACAGCCTAAAAAATGCCTGTGAGGCAGCTCTTAATTCCACAGACAGTTCTAGCGGCTGAAGAAGGGTGACAACACCTCCTGTAGCCCCTTTCTGCTGCTGTAATTTTTGTGGCATTTCATGTAGTATGCTTTTTCTTTAAGGATAGGTTGCAGTATCTGTTACACGTTGGTTCAAGCTTTTATTCATAGCCCGAATGGTCAGTAGATAGGGCAATTTAATGCATTGTAGAGTGTCTTTGTGAGAGAAGGACGAGGAAGACATCTGGAGATTTGTTCTGGCCAAAACTAACAAACATGATGCTGATCCTTTTTGGGGAAAGCAGTTGGAAAATAGGGCAGGAATAATACCAGACCCTTCGAGTGAAGGTAAGTTTCTGCCATTTATGAACAGGGTTCACCATTTGGGATGTCATCTATGGCGATATCAGATTATTATTTTTACATTTATTTATTTTATTTTATTAAGCCAGAACCGTGTTTCTGTTTCTTTTAAATGTGCCTCTGTCAGTAACGGTTTAGGCTGTCGTAACACATTTCATCTCAAGCTCCATCTTTAATCACTGAGTGGCCAATCTGGGAACAGAATCTGCATCTCAGCCACTGGACCACATAGTAGAACAGGTTGCATCTGTGAGCATCCTTTCAGAGTAGCCTTGTCTGCAGTTTGCCTCCAATCTGTATTTTGGGCATCTCATAAACTAAGGCAGCTTCACTTTTAACTGAAAATAGCATGGGTTTCAAAAGATGATACTGCTTGCAGCTATGTGCAGAATGGAATGTGGCAGTTCAGGCTACATTTAGTGAACGTTGTGAGCAGATAATAAATTAAGACGTTTAGGAAAAAAATAAGTCACTTAATGTAACTCACTGCTATTTGCTAGACTGCCTCCTCCCTATCTCTACTCTCCATTATTTATCAATTAAGCATGCTATGAGTAGTGAGCTGCTGACCACAGAATTGGGGAAGGGGTGGGATAATAGTTATTGTCCTGTTCCAAAAGCCGTAATCCTGGATACCAGAAGAATGAGAGTCATATGTAGATGATGTTGTTGAGTTGCTATTGGTAGAACAGAATGTACTGTGCTATCCAGCTATGGTCTTTGCTTTGTCTAAAACCATGTGCTATGACTGAAATGTGGATGTAAGGCTGTAGCATTTGTGTGGTTTATAGTCCCCTCATTACGTTGCTGAACTGTGTGCAACAGATTAAACGACTATTAAAATTCCATGTCTCAAAACAGTTTATTTTGTTGTGCTAAATTTCCTCTGCTTCTACATAGTGTTACATACAAGTGAGGAGAGTCTTATCTTTCAGGCAGGCAAAGATTCCTGGTTGTCATTCCTTATGTGGACAAAAGTCATATTGACTTCATTCTTTAAAAAAAGGGGGGAAAAAAAAAGGATGTGTTTTTCATGAAAGTCTATGTTAGTAGAGGTTTTCAGTGAGTGTCTGGAAGCTAGAAAAGAAGACTGAAGATTATAAAAGTTGTCCTATCATTTTTCCTATCATTTTTTACCAATAAAATGTCAACAGAAACAGGAAGGAAAGGTTTACATTTCCTACAAGGCAACAATGAGCAGCACTGGTTTTCTTCAGATGGAGAAAATTCTCGGAAGTGGTGAAATTATTTCATTAAGAAATAAGGGTAGTGGGCTTACTGCTACTGAACTCTGAACAGCAAGTTCTGAGGGCAAATAATGAGCAGGGTCCATGCTCACTTTTGGTGGGGTATGAGCTAGATGTTTTAACTGTGAAACATTTGTTGCTGTGATTGAATCATTTGGCTGCTCACGTGCTTTCATTTGCAGTAGCTAAAGCATCCTTACCAGCTTTTTTTTTTCTTTCTTTTTTTTAATTAGGTATACTTAGCTTTGAATCAGTATTATTTCATATCTAGATGGATCTACAAGACAGAGAATAGCACCAAAGATTTGACATGAACCTGAACTCAAAATTAGTTTAAACTGTTATTCTTGAACTGAAACAATTCAAATCATTAAAGTTCTCTAATTCAAATCTTAATTTTATTTAAAGTAGCCAAATCCAAGACAAATTAAACCTGAGCTGAAAAAAATACATATTACTTGTATTTAGTGATCCAACTTACATTTTGTGATCAGATCCTTTGTACCTATCCACTAAAGAGAAGGGTCTTGCTCCTAAATTCATTCTAAAATGAGTTAGCATTAGGTGAGTATTACTGTTAGAAAGGTAAGTGGTGACAGAACATAGGGTAAAAGATAGGTAACTATAGCTAGCATAATCAAACTGTGTAATTAACTGTGTAGGCATTAGGAAATTTATATCTAAGTGTTGCACTGAAAGGAGATCTTGAAATCATACTTTGAGATCTCCAGCAGTTTCTAGCTGGACTCTGAAGAATCTGATTTGTGTCCGCTCTTGAAAACATCACCCAAAGTTCCTAATTACTGCCAGTGGCTGCAGGGTATGCTTACTTAAAAATACATTTTTCCCTCCCCCAAATACCATCACTTGCAAGAATAGATTTCTAAGTAGAAAGGGATAGGATTTTTTTTTCTTTTTTTTTTTTTTTAAGTGTCTCCCCTCTGGTGACTTCCTGGGAAAACCGTTCCTTGTGACTTCTGCTACAGCTTGAGCAAGTCCCTGTTGGTTTCCCAGCAGTGCCTGGCAGGGACAGAGCCCCAGCGTGTTCATCCCCTGCTTCCTCCATCTGCTCCCTGCTCAGGCCGCTTGGCTGCCCTGGAGCCCCCAGACCCCCGGGGAGGTGCCCAACAACCTACACGCTCCGCATTTCAGCTCAGCATCTCCCTTCCAGATGGTTGGGTGTTTGCCTCTATGACAATGGTCCCGTTGGCTTGTGATAAGTAGCAAGAGGGTGTTTTCTCCCCCTTGAGCCTCCAGTGCTCAATTGTCAGCATCCAGGAAAGCAGTGTTTAGACTGCGCTGGAAACAGATACCAATATAGCTAGCTGACGCAAGAGTGGTTTATTTTCCATTTTAATAGTTCTTTAAACAGGTCCTGCATTCATATACAGCTCCTTTGTTGGAATAAAAATCTTTGTCATAGGCTACCAGACAGCTATAAATAGCCATGGTGGGTATTAATGCTGTGGATAATCTCAGGAGAAGGTATTTTTAACTTTGCACATTGTTTAGAATAGGAAATTCTTTTAATGCCCACATTTTCCATTCCCGGTGCCATTAGCTTTTCCCCACCCCCTCTTATGATGTGTGCTTCGCTCGCTCTTTCTCTTCTCATTTCCTTTAGGGTTCAAGGTTACAGCCAATCTGCTCTACAGGCAGACTTGAGTTTATTATTTTTTTAAAAACAAAATGCTAACTTTGGCCTTTTGCGACTGTGTGGGAATTCAGTTCATTTCGTGGGGCTATCAGAATGTAAACGAGATATCTTACTAGGCTGTCACCACAAATTGGGTAATGAATGAGCACTTTATTTCTCTAGCACATGGAATCAATGCGCTTGTTAGAATAACAGTGGCCAATCTACTTTATACTCCCACAGAAAATATTCCACTTTTTTTGGCAAATTTATGTGAGCTGCTACTTGTACCAATACTTGTGTTAAATGCTGGACTAAAGGAAAAAAAAAAGCATGCCCAAATGTGCTTGCAAGATGTGGCCCCCAGCAAAACCTATTCCCACACAAATCAATAAATAATTGCATTTCATGTTTCTAATCAAATACTGTGTTAGCCAGAGAGGAAGTGTTATGCACAATGTGGGCTAAATTCACCGTAGGTATAAGCTGATGCAACTTGAGGTATAGTCTTTGAGAGAAGTTGAGAGAAGTTGTGCTTCACAGTTATCTACAAACAGTTGTGCAGTCTAATCAGGCTGCTTTATTTTTTTAACATTAAGGTAACAACCTTGATTGTGTTCTCAAAAGAGATTGAGACATGCAGACAGGATTAATGGGAATTAGGTACATTTGTAGGATAAGAAATCCTGTTTTCTCAGTGTTGACTAAAGAGGGAGTCTAGATGTTTGTTTGCTTCTGTTGACTTAATGGAAATTGCATTTGTGTTTCTGGCAGCTCATGTTATTGTTAAATTTGGCTATTACATTTGCCACATTCATATGTATGCAGATGCATACAAAGAACCTCAGGTTTTGAAGCACTGACCTGTTTGAGGTAGGGGGTGGTGGCCATGTGGACCACTCTGTGTATGAATGGTGAGTAGAAAGAAGCAATTTGGAGTACAGGAAAACTGAAGCAAAACCTTTTCAGTGAAATCTGCACCTTAATTTGAAAGACCTGCAGAAGGAACGATGTAATGTTGTTTGCCTGAGTATCAGAGAATATCAAGAAAATACATCAGGGCTACATGAACATTAATGAAATGTGCTTGTTGCGTGGTGACTGGTAGATGGGTGTTCAGGTAGGTCCCTTTTAAGAAATTGTGGTGTATCTTAAGGATGGTACTGGGGTACTCTGCACAAAATCAACTGAGGAGCTACCTCAGAGCAGATTATGGTAGTCTTGGGAGGTCTTCATAGAAAGGTATCAATGATCCATCTGGGAAAGAGCATGGAGGAGTACATCTAATGACTTGGAAGAAACTCCTGCTCTGGGCTGCAAAGATGGGCAAGAAGCTGCGGCAAGCAGCTGGATACAGGACTCATTCCTTACCCTAGGGTCAGTATCAGGCACATTATTCTAGTGAGGAAGCCAGGTGCTATTAGAGGACAGTACAGAGAAAGGTGGTGGATCACAGCCACATAGACTTCTCTGCTCCTAAGTCAAGGACAAAGACGTCATGAATGGTGGTTTTCTGCATGTGTCATAGCCCTGACTGAGAGACAGCTTTGCTGAGGTAGCTTGCAATGATGCCAGATGTAATGCGTCCACTAAAGTCTGGCTGGAGACCACTAAGTTTCTCACATTCTCTGTTTATGGGATTTAGTCAAATGATTTCTTTCACAGTTACCTCGTCTTTCTTACCTGAGGAAACTGTGGGTATGCTCAATTTTAGTATTTTGCTTTTCTGTCTCTGTTTTCTAGAATGTGACTATATCAAATTTCCCCTTCTGTCTTGAACATTAACTTTTTTTTTTTACATTAAGTTTTTTTCAACAATAAAGTCTGTCCAAGACTGCAGTTACATAAGATTCAAGGTCACGGTACTCATAAGACTCATCTGTCTCAGTAGGATTGCACTAATGGAAATGAAAATGCGCCATCAGAATTCTTTTTTTTACAGCATTTTGCTACTGTGCACACAATTTGTGAGACTTTTGATCCATGAAAGATGACACCATTTTTAGGCCCACTGTACTGAACTTTTTGTATCTTAAATTTTTCAGTTGTGAGGTACACATAAAAGACATTTGGATCATTCTCTTGGAGCATACAGTAAGGGATAATGTAACTACAGAATTTAACTGATACGGCTGTTTTGCACATACTCTTAGGGATTTTGAATCCAATGTGACCTGGAATTAGAAAGTCACATATCTACAGGGGCAAAAGGTCCTTTCAGAGGTGTTTTGTGTTTTCATTCCTTACATTCCCTCTACTTCCTTCCCACTGTTTTCTTAGCCACCACAGAGCCCCAATTTTCAGCTTGCAGTCATCCTCACAGGAATTATTCACGTCAGAGGAAGACCTTTAATGCTCTTTTAACTGTGGGTGGAGGAATGGTCCTCAAACTGTCTTGCTGTCTGATAACCTGTACAACTCACAATATTTCATTTTCTTCTTTTATACTCTTCTATGTCAGCTATTATTTGCCCTCTATCCAGAGAAGCTGGAAGTGCATTTTGTCTTTGAAAATTAGGAGCTTGTAAGTGACTCTTTAGATAACAGGGTAACAAATTAAGTGAAGCTTTGCTGAAAGAAGAATGTGTTGCTAAAGGGACATCCTGCTCAAGTGAGACGTGTTACTCTGGGCAAGAAAATACAGTTGAGTCCTCAATAGTGAAATGTGCATTGTAAACAGAAAGCCATGTCCAGTCCCCTGCTGTTTATGGGCTCCTCTCCATGAAGTGAATGCAGGGCATGACTGCATGGGAATATTGTCATTAGGAACGCTGCATGAAGTTTTAATTTACCTTCACTTTCATGAGAGACATGCTCACATAACTACTTAGTAAAGCAGTCAAATAGAAGCTCCCCAAACATTGCCACTGCTTGGTCAGACCTTCAGTTGTCTTCAGGAGCAATTAGAGACTGATTAGTACTCGATAAAACTAATGTAGGGTATTCATTTGTATTACAATTATTCTTCTGTAGCTGATGCATAAGGGAAAGGAAATGTCTCTGACTCAGAATTCTACCCGTTAAGGATGAGCTATAATGGCCTCTGTTGTTATCACTACAATCCTTAGCATCACCCCTGCCAAGATGCAGTGGTCCCTTCAGCATAGTTAAGAAGTCTTTACTCTGGTAAAAAACAGTACTTTAAAAGCAGAGGTAGGCATACATAAAATATCTGCACCTTTGGATTGCAGGGTGTTGTGAAATGACAGATTGCCATCATCATGTTTTCTAGGGATAAGGGTGCCTCCAACACCCCCCATGAGGGCCTCTTACCCACCCATGTGGGTGAAAGCTTACGCGTGTGCACACTCTTTGCAGTCAGGCAGATTTAAAAGGTTTTTGAAGAGCTGTGTTGTCTGGGGGACTAAGTGCTTTGGAAGTGGTCCCTTTGCATTTTTGATGGAAAGGTACAGAAGGCAAGAGTTAAGGTTTAGCCTGTTTGTATCAGAAGGCGTGCTGTTTAATCCTACTGAAACAAAGCATCAGGGCGGGTGATCTTTAGAACATCATGGCTATGCAAGGAAAGGTGAAAGAATGGAGGATGTCTTACCAATAATATAGCAAGACAATGGCAGGCTATGCTGTGATTGGAAATCGCTGAAGAGGAGAAGCAGGGCAAAAGAGACTCTGCTGAGTGATAACTGTTGAAGAAGTGTCTGACTATGCCACCTTATCACATTGGTAAAAGATTGCACATATTTTCGAGTCGTGAGTTAAATTTTGCAAAAAAAAAAAATTGTGACTACGTTTGTTTGCTTATTATCTGTTTAATTGAATGGTTATTTAAAATTATGTTTAAAATGCTTGTGTTTACTGCCCATTTGAAACTTGCAAAACATGGAAATGGCAGCAGGATCTTTTGAATATGGATAAAGGTAAAAGCACAGTAACAGACTAAAGACTGTGAGCAGTGGTTAATTTCTAAGGAAGCATTAATTTCCTCTTCCTGTTTTTCAGGAATTTTTATGTGTAGGAGAAATGCTTCTGCTGCATAAACATTTTTAAAATAATGACTTTAAAGAGCATGATTGAGAGCTTGAGCCGGAATGTTTTGCTAGCACTTAAAGAATCTTCGTTTAACTCTTACTTCCTATTTTTTCATGTTATAAACTGTCTGAAGCCCAGATCGGTATAGGGCAGATGCATGTGTGTGAAAAGCTGAAATTAGTAATATCTGTGTGACCATCGCAACTTGTACTGTTCAGCTAAGACTTTAGTCAAGACGAGCCAAATCAGCAAGGGGAAAGCAGGCTAGTCTCTGCCTTACTTTCTGTATTGTCAACAAACTTGTGGTTGTCATGGATGATATTCTTTTTCTGGTGTTGATACAAGCAGAGAATAAACTCAACCAGCGATCTGAGATGCTAGGTCTGGGTGCATGTCTCAGGCTATTTGTCCTGGATATATTTGTCATCCAGCTCCAGGGGCAGTAAAGTCGCCAGGTGATATTAGTCTCTAAGAATACCATTCCAAGCAAGTGATTGCTTGGAATCTCCATCTCGTTGCCTGGTTAAATAGCTAGAGAAGCATAGTTGATCTAAACTGTGACTGAAATAGGCCCAGGCAGAAAAAAAATGAGGCTACTGATTAATACAACTGCAATCTGGCATCCCTGGAATATAAATCAAATCTGAAGTATTTTTTTCACTGTTGCTCTTCATAGGCAGTAGCACCTGCTTGAACACGCAGAGAAAAATTACTGCATTTGGTGGAGTAATGGGCAGTTAAAAAGTGTAAAATACTTCATTTGCTGTTTTTGGCTCACTACAGAGAAGGTGATAATGTATCACCCAAAACAGAAGAACTTTATCTATATCTGACTGCCCTCATTGTACCATCTCTGGCCGTACTTGAGTACATGTGCATATTTGTGGGTGATGAGGTCCTTTCCTGTCACAGATGGAAAGAGCAGGAAAAAAATCTGATCGTATCTGAATGTATGGGACATATCTCAATTTCTTATTAGAAGGCAGTTTGACTGACCTTCAACAAAGATGAGTGTCAGATTATTCTTATTGTTCAGATCTTGGTGCTTTCTCTTTTGTTCTTGATTCAGTAGCACTGCCGTCACAACTGAGGACACCTGGGCAAGTTGGGCTAAGCGTCCTACTCATCACAGACAGTTCCCTTTAGGATCCTCTGCTTGACTGTGACCATATGCAGCCACAGTCCTTGGGGTCTGGATGCACTCAAAAGATGGAACCAAATGAAGGTTTGCCTTCTATGTGGAGTCTTTAGATTCCATTAAAGAAGTTTTGATTACATTTTTAAAGAATCTGGTTGGCTTTCCACATTTGGAATGAAAACCTGAGTCTTCCACAGTTTAGCGTGCACTATTTTGTAAACTAAAATATACTGCCCAAAAAAAGCTGTTGAGCCGGGGTAACTTGTATGAAAGAACTGCCCTAACTGATATTGCCATAGAAAGGCAGATGTTAAAAGAATTGTGTCTACAACTGTGACCTTCCCATGTTACTACTGACTCTTTCCAATCTGTCATCTTGCGAGTCTTTGGGTTTAGAAAGTAGCAAAGGACTCCAAAGCACGTGCCTGAGATAGGATGCTCTGGGAATCTGAATCTATGCTGATGAAGGGGTTTTTCTACGATAATGTAATTTTTTCTTACACTACCTGAGGAAGAGTCTAATTTTTATAGATGGGTATGTACAAGGGCATATCCCAGACTAACACAGAGCAATAGATTGTATCTGCAAATGCTGGTGTTATAAGCATGGATGAATTTATGTACATTTAAAAAAACTTGCTATATCTCTAGTCAGTCACAGTGCAAATTATATCTGATCTTCCTAACAGCTGAATATGCAAATTGTAAATGAGTTTAGTGTGCTTCATCTCTGGGAGGGGGGAACCTATCCTTCTTTATTCATTACTAGCAGGCTGCAGATTGCAAGCCTGTTCTTGTTTTGTTTTGGGATTGTTGTTTGCTTTAGCAGGAACTGAATATTTTACAAAATATTATAAATAGAAATATTAATAAAAAAGAAATATTAAGAAATAAACTTTTAAGAATTCTTGTCTGTAGAAATTTTTGGACAGAGAAACATTTTATAAGGTTCTAATTCCTATTTCTGAGAAAACAATTGGCTTTCAAGTGTGGTAAGTGTTTTGGGAGAATTTCACATAGGCGGTTATGAAAAATGTATTAAAGTCAATGTAGAGAAAGCTGGAAGTAACTTGTTGGAAGTACTGTAGGTAGTCCATGCTGTAGATTAGAAGAAAACCAGAATATTCTCCAGCTTCTTCAGCTGCTATTTAACTTTTTAAGTAATATTTGCTGTTCTTTTCACAGTGATGTTTGGGCACATGATACAGGTGGAGAAACCACAATAATTGCTACTTAATTCAGATGATCTGGCTTATAAACTGTAGGTTATAATGGGGTAGAAAAAAAGTTCTCCTTTGGTGCCTCTTCACTGGGGACAGGAAAATCCTGAGAAAAGAGTAGACAGCATGTTTGATTCTGAGCATATACCTGGGATGCTACATGGCCTTTCCATAGACCATGCAAGATTGGGCAAGGCTCTGTACACCCACTCTTTTAACTGTGCGTTAAGGAAGGATCGCGAAGCATCTGGCCCTCAGCTAGAAAGTCAGAACTCAGGAAATGCCTTTGCTTGCAACATTTGCCAACTGTGGTTTCTGGTATGTTGGTGGGTGGGTTCTGAACGTGGCCATCTTGATAAGAAAATGCCTAAAGCCAGACCCTGATCATCAAAGGATCATTTTCTTTATCTTTCATTTCAATTAAATGTAGAGTTTCTAAAAACAAAAACGCGCCGTACGCTTCTCAGAACTATATCTAACCTTGTCATGTGCATCAGGAGTAGCCAGTTCACAGTTGAGGATAAATCTTATCTTCTGAGTTGAATCAATTTCACATGAGGCTTTCCAGAGAATTTTGTATCACTTCAAATTCTGTGTCACTCATCTTATCATAGATAAGATTTTTTTCCTAGGAAGATTTTAGAGGGAAAAATAGCAGAAAAGTGTTACAAAGTTTCAACAATTGTCCCTATTATAAAAGTGTAAATGTTAAAAGATTTTCAAGCCTAGCCTCCTAAGGAAGAATGGAGAAAAGAAAACATCATAAAATTTGATTGGACTGTATGAGAGGTATATTGTCTAGGTTTTAATTTTGCAAATTGGACTGCTGTAAATGTATTTGGGAATCTTATGGAAGGATGTGGACACAGATGGGTTTTGGAAAGGGATTTTGTTCAGGAATAATACTCAAAGGCACAAAATACTGTCACATCCCACTGTACTTGTTTCTTTTGTGTACAGTTTCTTGTGTTCTTTCCCTTAATGTTTACTGTTCGCCATTCTTGGGCTCAGATCTGGCCTAGCCTGACTGTTGGATCACTAGGGTTAGGTATGTTTGTTAAAATCCCATGATGTGTAACGCAGAGGCAGTCTGTCTTTGGCCAAAGCAAGAGGATAGACCTGCTCTCGGTCCCTTCCATGGCCAAAGGGGGAGTGTTTGGCTTTGATTGTGCAGTGTGCTCTGCACAAATATCGGTGTCCTTAGAGGTTTTAATGAGCATATCAGACGTTTCAATGAGTACATTGGAGCTATCTTTCTTGGCTTGCCTTACCCTTTCGGAAGGCGTTGAGAGAGCCAAAGGTTCTTGATTGGTTTCAGAGCTCTCTGGAGGCTTTTGAAGCCCTTGCTGAGATAGCATCTAGTTTATCAGAGCCTGTAATATTCTTCTCAAGAGCCTCAACATGAAAAATGAGCTAAGTTTTATCACAGTACATCTCATCAATGGAGGGTCAACTAACTGGTCAGCAGACTGTCATGAATTCAGCTTAATACCTCCATTTGTCTTTTAGGCCCTACCTTTGCATTTGAAGCTGATTGAATTTTCCTACTTTTATAGGGCCAAAACCTGAAGTCTTTGCTTAGCTCCGAATTTCACTGCAGTTTAAGTGTAAACAAGTGAGCATAGGCTGAAAAAGCTAAAAACCTTTTCTTTTGTGAAAAACAATTGTTCTGAGATATTATAAGTCTTGAAATGCTGCAAAGTTTGTGAAAATACTTCCAATTTCTCCCTCTCATAGTCTTTTGAAATATTTATTAGAAACAATATTTTAATAATTTTCATGAGTTTTAGTGAATTTAAATACCTAGGCCATTTTAGTGAGATGTGATTGTGATTATTTCTGTGAAAACCTAGAATGCTGAGTGGGATGCACAGTACACGTTTTCTGGATAAAAACACAATGCTTGTAATTCTGCAGAATTGTTCTTAATTGAAAATGCTTTTTAATTAACATGCTTCTTGTTTGAAACATTGCCATTTGTTTGAAACAATGCCACATGGCATTTTTGTCCCATTTTAAATGCAAAAATGGTCCCTTAAGAATGAATTTGTCTACACTTGCTTGCATTCTGGAGTGACAGAAAAATGTTCACTTTCAGAACATAAGTTGTTTAGACTGGAAGGGTAAGCTCCTGTTACAATGACTTATTTTAGGAAGAAGGTTGTAATACTGCATGTGCATTAATCTCTATAGAAGCTCTAAATCCTGTAAGAGCCCATGGAAAAGGAGTTCCTGGAACCTTTCCAGTACTTGAAGTTTATTCATAAAATGCAATGTTTTGAAGCTTTCTCTCAGTGCAGAAAATGTTATTATGAAACCATAGCCATGGCTTTAGAAGTAAGGTTGCAGCTTTTTGCAATCTGGAGGGAATTTTTCCATTTAAAAATTAACATGATTTTTCTTTTTTAGCTAGAGACCAATATTACGGTACACAAGCTGGACTGCTAATAGCTCTTTTGATAACTACTTTATCTAAATCTTCTTGAAAACAAGTTTGTGAGCTATTTTGTGGAAAAGTTCAAATTTCTGTTAAGGAAGTTATTGATGATTCCATCTGAAAATAAGGAACAAAATGGAAAAGAGAGACTGTTGTCCTCTACTAGTTAGTGCAAGTTGCAGAGAATGTGAAGATCTCCCATCCAAGGAGGACCGGAAGGTCTCATTTCATGTTTGGTTAATGGCAAAGGGGATATTTTCCACATTCCCAGGGAAGAGCTGAGATTCAGACCTTTTCTCCACCACCTTGTAGCACATCACATCTTTTCTGCTTCTTACAAATATGAGGAAGTTTTCTCTTCATACTCAAACCAAGAGCAATGTGAAAAGTTATCATTTGGAGATCCAGGAGAAATTTACAGGGATATCGGTCCTTGTGAGAGTGCTCTGGTAGCTGGGTTTTAAAGACTATGGGAATGGAATACTTTACTGAAAACAAAGCAGAACAAAACAAAACCCTAGTAATGCAGCTACATTATGGCAATAAATAAAAGAATATATTTACAGAATTCAATCTCAAGTTACAAAGATTTATAAACACAGACCGACACATATATTTGCTTTCCCCAGCATCAGATCTGTGAGGCTTTTCTTACTTTGTTTTCCAGCTGGCTGGGAAATTGCTTTGATACTTACCCCTAATGACATGGTTAAAGTCCTTGTCTAAACTTCTGTGATACCTTTATGGAAGAGAAGTGAGGAATGCCACCTCCTCCCTCCTCGGGTGTTTTGAGGTAATACTCATCACACATCAAGATGGCTTGGAGTATAGCCATCTCTCCAAGCAATATTAAGAAATCTTCTGTGTCCTGAAAATGGGCAGATTTTTAGGTGGGGGAACCGTCCTATGACACAGCAAAATGCAGAGGTTCTCAGACTGCACTTTGAGAACCTTCATCAGTCACCCACACATCACCACATCAGCCCTCGTGGTCATTGGACTGATGGGCTGGATGAGGTAGTTTCCAAGTCCATGAAAAATCGACACAAACTCTGTCTTAAAAGACTGGATACTGCCCAGACACAGCATTTGTTTACAATGGATACCTTAGCATATAAGATGTTTAAACATGAAAACCAAAGCACGCCTAGAAAAATAACAAAAACAAGCCTGTACAGTGAGAGGGACCACAGCTGCTTCTCCTCTTGCTTCCCACGGGCCTGCCTCCTTGAGGCTGTCAGTGGGAAGCCAAGGCTACATACACACGATGCGGGGCTTGAGTACACTTGTGTGTGCTGAGCGGAAACTGGGATCCAAGAGGCTTTTCTCACACTCTGTTACCCAGCTGGTGAGCTGTGCAGATGCAAAACTTCCTGACCGACGATCAAGGGCATCCTAATCATAGAGCCAGTTCCAGGCTGGCACTGGGGTGCTGACTGTGCTTAGGAAGAGCTAAGCCGGGGCTGTTTGTCACTGGCTTTGCCACCTGGGGAACATGGATGAGATTGAGAGCCCGTGCTAAAACCTTGAGCAGATTTGGGCTGTTCTTTTGCAGGCAGCGACAGGAGGATGAGCCTGCTCCTTAACAGATGGGAAAAAATCATGGAGTTTGCTGAAACCTTCCCTGTCCTAATAGTATGAGGTGTGACTCAGGAAAGTCAGGAATTAAATGCTCTATGCCTTGAGGAGTTTTTCCCATGCAGTTGTCAATGAATTATGATAGATATTAGGTACTGTGGTGCAGAAATTCCTCTTAGTTGGATAAGTGGAGAAGTAATGAATGAAAAATAGGCTCGATCTTTTACTATGCTGGACTCATGTAATCCCTGAGATCATTTGACACTGATGCGCATACTGTGAGGCAAAAACTGAACATTTACTGTGATTTCATTTTGACTCTTCAATATCCTTTTCTGTGTATTAGCCTAAAATAAATTGATTTAAGGTCACTGCAGTGCACACCATAGGAAAACCCGAGCTGCCTGCTTGCAGGAGGCAGAGGGGAATTTTGCCTTGGATGTAGAGCTTTGCTCAGTAGACCAGATGCAGTGAGATTTGCCTTTTTTCTTTTCCCAGTGCTTTCCTCTAAACCATTAGGCATGAGCTGGAGGCAGGAATGCAGCCTGGCTGGAGTCCTGACTTGATCTGATGTGACAGGACCCGTGGAAGTGTTCAGCCTTGACCCTTTGTTGCTTTCAAGAGGGAAATCCCATTAGATAGCAACTCTACCCATGAGACTGGAAGCTTTTTTATTTAGATTTCCGAAGACCTGAAGGAAGAAACATTCTTGTTGTTGATGTTTTTAAGGTCTCTTTCAAAATGGGTGAAATGTTAGGAAAAAAATAGAAGCTAGATGTATCCTGTTTCTTGAATAGTTCAGAAAGTGCAATACTTTTAATGCTGTTTAATTTTCTGCTTTTTTCATCCCCATAAGAATCTGGAAGGGTTTGCATTAGAAGAATAAGTTTCTAGGTCATCTTGGAAAACACACTGGTTTGGGAAAGAAAAGCTAATGAGATTTGTCCAGCACTGGGAGTTGTGAGTGAGTCTAAAAGCTGAGACAGGGAGGAGTGTTCTGAAGGATCTGTGCTGGTGAACCACAGAGGCAAAGGGATGATGGAGACAGTTTAGAACCACTCCTTGCCAGTTTGTGAAATCAGACTTAAATTAGACTGAATGTATAACTGGCCCCTAATTTCCAAAGTATTTTTGTGTGGGCTTACCAGTCTGATTCCTATCAAACCCAATGACTGTCATATTGACGCAAAGACCAGGCAGTATTTAGAAAATTTGGGAAAGGTATTTTGCCAAGGGAAAAAAAGCAAAGCACAGCAACAACCCCCCTCTTCTCTCTTTTAATATGCATTCCTATAGGAATCAGAAATACAGAAGAAGGGGAAAAAACATAGTGACGTATTGACCATTTTAACAAAAATCATACTGTACTGATCTTTTTTTGGATTTTTTTTTTTTTTTTTCAAGTTTTCCACTAGCTGGAAGCTTTTGAAGAAAGAAAAGAAAAGAATTATCTTCTGTCTTCAATTAACTTGGTTAATGATTAACAGAGCAGTGCAGTATGTGTGGTGTACTTTAATTAAATCAGAGGAGACATGATTTGGACAAGATTTTAGTTTCACTTTGAAAGTTATTAAATAAACTGACACTGTTTGCTCTCTGAAAGTTCTTGGGAGCATCCGGTTTGATTGTAATCCCTGCATAGCTAGTGAAATAAAGCCCATTCCAAAATACCTAAGGGCCATTACCAGATATTAAAAATGAGCAGTGCAGTCAGCCAGGGATCTAAGTGATCATCAACCTGCACGAAGAGGTGGTCTGTTCTGTGGCTCCAAATTCGTAATTTTAAGCTAAGTTCAGGGATAAGAAAACTCCTAACTGAATATTTCCAACCTAGGTTTGCATTTTGAATACCTCTGAGCTGTTCAAGTGGCATAAGCTGTTGAACAGTCAGTGCTTTCGGTGGAATTCTGATAGTTCTGCTTGCTGAGTTTATTGGGTTGTTTGTGAAGTCGAGATCCCAGGCTGGCCTTGGATTTTGCTCACCACTAAAATTCAGAGCATAAGAAGACAGGAGCTATTGGTACAGGAATGCCTCTATAAGTTGGCCCAGCAGGAAACGTTCTTCTCTTTCCAAAATTGTGTGTTTGTGTGTGCCTGCACACACACTGAAATAAATTATTCCAGCAGAGAATGATCAAATCTTAAGCTTGTGCTCTGAGTCCAGCTTCAAACTGAAGCAACACGATGCATGCTGTCCCTGATACATGATGGCAGATGAGGGTGAACACATCCCACGCTGGACTTAGTTTACTGTTGCTTTATAGCATGTATGTTAAGGACCTTTGGATTAAGTTTCCACCCATGCCAATTCAGTAGTAGAAATAAGGCTATAAACTGCTTTGGCTAGAGATGGCATCTATCCTCCATGCTCATATTGCATCTACCACGTTAGGGCTCTTTCTGGTGACGTATTTAACGTTCACAACAGTTACAAAGTTGGAACTTAGCAAAGATATAAGCAGTGGCTAAGTCCAAAGTCAGTAAAAATGTTTGGACCCTGCCTATTTTATTAATAATAATGTTAATAATTTTATATAGCACCTATTTGTGAAAGTGTTGCAGAACTTTGTTCCTGCCAGAAACAACTGAGGTGCAAGAAACTTTTATCAATGTTTTTGTCAGCTTATATGGTCTTTAGTCTTGTGGATTCTGCAAATATTATGCTTGTACAAGTCCATTCATAGTCTTCTGAGCTTGGGATCCTCTTCTTGTTACTCAAACTACTGCTCCAAGCAAGTAACTGTTCAGGTATCAATAAGAAACAGAAAAAAAAATTTGCCAGCCAAAATAATAGATTGCTTTTTATTGATGTAAGAATTGGCATCTCTCCCTGAAAATGTGCAAAGTGCAACACCATGATCTCCTGTGAGTAACCAGGGAAGGTCATGGGGAAGCAATGACCCTTCCCAGTGCTGTAATCTGGAGAGATGTGGGTTCCCCATGAGGACAGCTCAGTGCAGGAGGTCACCAGAGCGGAGCCTGTGTCACACAGGTGGCCGTGCTGGGGCTTTGGGAGGGCAGGTAAAGGTACTCTGAGTGAATGCTTTCCTCTTACAATTTCCTCCAGTTTTTGAATGAGCAGAAGATAGCTACAGCATGGCTGTTACACAGGCACTGTTGTTCTGTTCTGACTGTTTGAAAGCAGTCAAAACATGACATAGAAGAACAGCTATGCTTTAGTGGAAATAGTTTATCATGCTGTGAAATTCTATGCCACTTTATTTCTGGATTGCGCTTTGCCCCGAAGTAACTGATAGAGAATGCAAACAGCAGCAAATATGTTTTTCTAATCAAGTTCAATTTACAGTGGAAGTTCTTCTTGGAATATCACTCTAACACTTGCCTTGGAGTTTGTTTTGTTTACAGTCACAGCCATGCATGCAATCAGTAACTTTTCCATGGGAGAAGCAGGGTAATATTAATGTCTGAAGAGCTGAGGACAGAGGCGATGTGCTTCCCTAGGCAGAAAATCAAACTTGCAAAAGCAGAATCAGATAGGGCTGAATGCTGTATGGGGACTATATGGGCTGTCAGTACCTGAAAGTACTTCACTGTGATGGTTAAAATTTCAAAGACTTCAGACTCCCATGTTTAAATGTGCAAGTTTATGTTCCCATTCCTGCAAAACTTGTCTGTGCAAACAGTTCTGTCCTCTGATAAGTCCTTAGCTACATGATAATATGTCCATGCAAGCATGCAAACACTTTGCATGAGTGTCTATGATTTACATATGTGTATGTACAAAACCAAAACTACACATTCAGTTATGAATATGTGTGTATATATATACGTATATCTTCACTTACATGGCTCAGGAATTGTTATTTATGAGTATCACTGAACACATTAAAATATCCAGCTTTGTCACTGTTCGCACGCACCCAGGCAGATATAGCTAAGAGCTACAATTAAGAAAAAGGGGAGGAATAGATGTCATAGCTATAGGATGGCTTCTTAATACTGAACTCTCTAAGACTGCAAGGCTTACCACTGAGAAATAGCAGAATCTCCATTATTTGAGATATTTAAAACTGGACTGGGGAGAAAAAAAAAAGAGATAGCATTATTTTATGATGAAGTAGATAGCCTTAGTTTTATGAGTACTCTGAGATTTAATCCAAGATGTTTTGTATGGGTTGCCAGACTTTACCTACTGCATATGATTTAACATGCTAATTATTGTTTATCTGTGAAATGAAGTCCCTGCCCATACGCCAGTGTCCTAAAGTGAAATCCCATAGGAGGGTGAATGCAAGTTCTTTTTGCTTTATGAGATGCATATACAGAGTTCCATGGACTGAACTAGGGGTGTATTTCAGAGAAGTCCTTAAAAAAGAAAAAAAAAAAAAACAGAGTTTTTCTACTCTGTGAAAGCATGAAAGACATCGTGGCATCTTTCATTTTCCCAGGGAGGGAACAGTTAAAAATATCCTTCAAACAAGGAGCAGATGTTAATGTCATTAGAGTGGATTTTCATAAGAAACACAGAGTTCTGTTTCTCTTGCAAAATGCCAGTAGCTTTGCAAAGTCCTCCAGAAGTCTGTCTGCTGATTGCAGAATAGTGGCACAGAGGAAAGGAGGTGGCGCGGTGAGGTATTTATTGTCTCTGCAACAAATCAGGTACATTTCTGTAAGTTATTTGCCTTCCTGCTTCAAAATTGCCTTGGCTTAGAAAGGGACTAAACAAAGAGCTAAAGGAGCAGGGAGGTTATTTGAGTAGCAGAGCAGGAACAGTGGGCAGCCCAGTAACACACAGAACCTACTACTGACAAGAACATAAAGAAAAGAGTATGGAAAGGAGTGTATGGAAATGGCCAGGACTACTTACGTGCCCCCTTCAAATTCTAAATTTACTGCAGTCTCCAAAGGAAGAAAGTTCCCAGGGTTCTTAATGATCGACTCACTGAAAACTCAGCCTTACATGCAGGAATGGTTAAAGTAAAAATAACAAATAAAATGTTAAGTGGCTCTCTGGACGACCTCTGGACATTCCTATTGTTAGTATGAGTAGACATTGGAACCTCCCAGTAATAATTTCCTTTTGGAAAGCTCTCATGTCTCCTTCCTCCTCCTTATTTTGCTGCTTTTAATGTTGAGAAGCTAGGAAAGGCCCTGTAGTTCCTTTCATTGCTGTAACAGATGAGCCTCAACTCTTAAAGCCATTTGACTTGAATTTGTTGGAGTAAATGACTTCTTCCAAGTGCCCTAGTTAGTGTTTGTTTAATTGATTTTCTGCCTTTCTTGTGTCCTCCTTAAGGGTATTAGTGTCCTGGAGCAAGTCACCATCTCGGAAGCATCAGAACATACAGGGAAAGCAGGTTGTAAAACATGCATCTCCTGTCACTATCATTTTTTTCATGCTCCAGATGTCCCTGTGAATTTTTGAAGTGATCTAGGGGAAGGTCATTTGCCTCTTGTTGTTCCATATGCAACATCTTCACTTCAGGACGAAAAAAGCAGATTGCATATGCTTTTCAGTCAAGTTATTCAAGAAGGTGAAAACAACAATTTAGCTTCTGAAATAAAAAGGTTATTATATGCAGGGATATATGCATGACTTAGCTTCTCCTCCCTCTTCTTTTAAAAGGAGGTTGCAAGCATGGCAAAAACTTGGCTCAGTGTCAGCCTTTTTCGTTGGAACAGCTGGAGCTGCACCCAACTGGATGCAGATCCTTGCCATTGCATGTGTTGACCACTGTGGATCCCTCCTTTGGGAGAAGAGACACAGTGTTTCCAGTAATGTACACTGAGTTGAGAAAACATCCCTATAGCTCTTGTTAAAACAGAGATGTTCCTCAGCTGTATAGCCTTTCTGTTTTGCTTAAAATGATGTGCACAACTCTTGAGACATCTATTCACAATAGTGGTTTTGAGGAAGAAGCTATAGGCACAAAGATGCAGTTCAGTGTTAGAAAATTTTGCTGAAGGATCTGCCTGATGGTAGGAGCAGGGGGAGTTTTTTTAAAAAAGAAAGAAAAAAAAAAGACTTTTCTTTTGCTCGTATTTAATCCTTCGTGGAAGTAGTTTTGTTTGTGAGTGATGCAATAACCTCAGTATTCCAGGATACATTGAAAAGGGCTTAGAAGTCACTCAATTGGAAAAATATCTGTTTCTGTGACATAGGAGTAAATGCAGATTGGCACCAGTAATCTACAGGACTGACTTTGGAGCCCACTTTATAGTTCTTAGATCTGGCATCTGATTAGAATGTGTTTTATAAGAAAAGGACATTTGTCTAATTTGTGCTTTTCTAAGAGGGAAAATTTCTAAGAGGGAAAATTTCTAAAATTTCTAAGAGAGAAATAAAATTTCTTCTGTAATTTCTCAGTGATGTAAATTGCTGGGAGGAATAAAGATGACTCCCTTGTCACCACCATTTTTTAAGGTCTCTTTACATCCTCACTGCTCTACATGCCCACTTTTGGTTGAAGACAGTGTAAGAGAAATAAGGAAAACTCATCTGCAGATATCTCTGTCCTCTCAGAATCCATATTATTCTCCATTTGTAATCACCACTGCTATCCTTTCCTTGCTCCATCCCCAAATTCCAGTAAATTTGTACCTGAAAAGATGGACAAAGCAGGTAGATGAAGAGTTAACAATTTGAGTGGGGTGCAGTGTATGGCAGACCTCTTCTTGAGCCTGCAGAAAGTCCTAAGTCCATATGTTCTTGCGTGGGAATAATACACCATGCTATAAAGCACGAAATTGTAACTTGTCCTCACAAACTATCTCCTTGAAACTGTACAGGGAGTTATAAGAAAAAGGAAGGGAAGGGAAAGGAAAGGAAAAAGAAGGGAAGGGAAAGGAAAGGAAAAGCAAGAGAAGGGAAGGGAAGGGGAAAGGGAAAAGGAAAGGAAAAGGAACAATTACCTAGCTTGACATTGCACAGAACACAAATGAGTGAGAATAGTTCTTAAAATCACTGAGAAGGAAGCACTCGGGTTCAAGCCTCTGCTGAAAGGCAGCATCCTCTGAGTCTCTGAACAGAGGTTTGAGTCGGGGCTTGCTCCAAGGTAAGAGTGCCACCTACTGAAGCCATCTCCCTCCTTCCCACACAAGCGCGAGCTCCTAGGAGAGATTTCCCTTCCCAGGACTAATCAATCCGCACCCACGCCCGTCATTTATGAGGTTTGGCAGGGTCGGATCGCAGCCCAGGCTGGAGTGACTGCAGGACTGTGCAGTAAACTGTCTCACTTTACTCGCATTGCTGGCTTAAACGCATGTGAGAGCCAAATGCAAAATCACGGTAACTGCTGGTGCCTCCATTTAAATTACTTTGTTTGCATTTCTGCTTCCTGCTTCATTCATGGGATTAGATAGAAGATTGTTGAGAGCAGTCTGGTAGATTGGATTTTTTCATTTTATTTTTTTTCATGGGACATATGATGGCCTTACCCCAACTCCAGTTGGGCTTTGCTGCTACTTTCCAGCTCCCTGGGTTTGTTCCTATTTGGAAATCACCCTCCAGTCTTTAGAGCTTTCTTGCTCCAGCTTAACTTTTCACAAGTTTGACTCAGTGCAAGTGCCTGCAATACAGGCAGTGATTTATTATCAGAAGTGAGGACTGTTCACTGGACAATTTGTGTCCTCCCTGAGCAAGCTGCAATGCCACTTCCCTACAAGCAAGTGCTTGTGAGGGCATCTTTGTACTATGTACCTGGTTCATGCTGGTCAGTGCCTGGACAGACTTGCTGAAGCAGAAGCTCTTCTTGAATGGGAAACTGGATGGGAAGCAAGCATTTGCCTGTCAAACTGAGCAGCTGAGAAATCTGTAGGAATGCCTGCAATTCATGCTCCAGACATAAGAAAGAGGATCTATTAGAGAGAATACAGTAAAAAAAAAAGAATAAAAATTAAATAAATAAATCATATGATCACGGTGCCGGCTTGGAGGGGAGTGAGGGGGAGGATACAGGATAGATAATGGGCTCGACAAGAGGCAAACAGAGAGTGTCGTTTCGGAGCTACAGCACCGGCCAAATGGTTAACCTGTGGAGTGGAAAGAGCATCCAATGAGTCTCACATGCCTGAAAGGATAATGGCATTTTTATTATCTCCCTCCACGCCCTAATCATCCGTCCATTTGCTTCCCGGAGCTGGCAGCAGTTTGCGCTGATTCGTACACTGCAGACATGATCAGCAGATCATACTGCAGGCAGAACTTGTCAAGCCTTTCCAAGTGAGTTCCCCCTTTTCTTGTTGCTTTTTTTCTTTTTTCTTTTTTTTTTTTAATTGTATCTGTATGGCTTTAGCTTTGCTGTGTTCTGTAGGAAGTTTTGGAGGGTGGCGATGGAAAAGGGAGGCAAAATAGTGTGTGACGAGTTTGGAAGCTGAGTGAATTGGGAAATTAAGGGTTGGATACAGATTGGGTTCTTTTGCTCTTCTTTTTGTTATACTGTGCACTGTTGCCTAAAAGAAAAGTCATTTATGTGTTCTTGAGCCGAACTGCAGAATTTCAGTTGCTTTGTTTAGAGGCAGAAGTAGCTAGAAGAGTGTGCTGGAAGCACTGCTTGCTGAGGGCTGTTAATGAGAAGTTTGCAGAAGTTTCATGCTTTGTGTGAAAGCTTTCACATAACTTGGATTGCTTAGTCCACTAAATACATACAGTCTGCATGGCACAGTCATCCCTGAATATGAGATGGAAGCAAATGAAGAAAATCAATTGGCCGGGGTAATATTGCCAAAGAAATTATCTGGTTTATATGGGTCTTGTGAGGTTGCTTTGTTCATCTGCTTTGCATGTTGAGGGGCAGAACACAGGGAACTATTCTGTCTCTAAAACACTATGATTTGTCTCAGGATTTTCTTTAGAAATTTGGGAATGATTTTCAAAAGTGATTGAGATTTTTGGATGCCTTTTCCAGCATGAAATCTTGTGCTCTTGGAGGGAGGGTGCTCAGAGATTTGTGAAAGTCAGGTGCTCCAACAAGCCCCTTTCAAATGGCAGGGAATAAATAGTAATTGCACCAAGTGTGCATCAAATTAGTTTATTTTGTGGGGGATCCTTGGTTGAATATGGTCACAGATGGTGGCAGCCCGTCCTAGAAGGACTGCCACATGGGAACAGGGAACTACGAGGCAGAGAAATAGTTTCACTGCAACTGATGCAAAGGGAAAAGCGAAGGAGGGGAGGGAGCAAAGGGAGAAGTGACTGAGATTTGGATGCTAGGGTTGCTGTAAGCAGAGCAAACCTTGACTCTTGACCCTGCTGTGGGGAGCTGGCCCCAGTTGTGGGGCTATGGTGACCTTCAGACCCTCCTCACTGGACTGCACATGGGGCCAGTTTAGCTAGATGTCAGCACCTGGCTGTTTTGAAATATCCCTGCTGAAGGAGATGATCCTCCTGTTCCCCAAGTGGGTGAGAGAAGGCAGGAGTAACGTGCTAACTTTATACCTTGCCTTTGTCTGAGGTGTTTGGTGAGCGCTGCAAGGAATGCCCCGGCTTGAGTCCGCTTTAGCACCCACAATTACATAGGTGAAGCTGATTCACTAGAGTTGGTGGAGTTTTATCTGGGTGAAAGCAATTTGATCTCTGTTTTTTAAAACATGGATAGGTGCTCCCTTCTTAGTTTCCTGCACCTTGAGATTGGTGACCAAATCAGTGGCCAAAACCCGGAAACTGCTTTATTCCCTTTTAACAAATATCCCTGTGACCTTGGGCCAAAAGCGCAGATGACATCTTTAGCATTACCCACAAAGGCTTCTTCAAAGCATTACTCAGTCCAATACATGATGAAATACTGCCCTTCCCAGGCTGAGGCATACCGTAATCATTCCTAGTCCTTGTACCTTCTTAGGAGATTGCAATGGAAAAGGAGTATTAAAGTCTTTATAAGTTAATTCTCTGGAGATTCTCCAGGGAAATGAAGAGGAGAGTGATTTCACTGTTTTGAATGAGGTACAATATGATTTTTAACTTCTTGCAAATGCCCTCTAATAGCCCTTTTATATGGCAGTTTCAGTTGTATGCGTTAAGATATTGTCTGAACTTTCAGTATACCTCTAATATTTGCAGAAATTTCTTAATTGATAAATAGCAGTATATATCCCATTAGCATTTAATACACTGAATATTAAAAGCAGAAGGTATTATCACATCCAAGGACTCATTTGGATTGGCCTGAAATACAGAAGCTGCTTAGTAAACATATAGAGATTAGATCATCTAACTGCACTGGAGGCTAAAATTGGTGTTTGCTATGTAAGTTTCCATGGAAAGCTCACCTAGTAAAATGTTTCTTCCTGAAAAAATATTGCTTTTGGTCAAAATTCACATTTTGTGGGCAGTTTTGTTATTGGAAATTCAATCATTCACAGCATGTTGTTTGTTCCTCTGCATTCTAGGCGATCTTTACTGTTCTTTAACTGGATGTATAAGCCAGATAATTGGCTAGTTTTATTAGGATAAGAGAGGAACTTGAAGGAGACACTTCACCCTTCTTCATAGGCAGTAAAACTCTTAATAGAATTATGGTATTTAATTAATTCTGCTTGGAAGATTCATGCTGTTCATTCTCACTTGAAGCAATCTTTCCTTCTTCTTAGCTCTTTCCTTCTTCCTAGTCTTCACTGTTTGCCATGCTTTTCATTTCTGTCCCCCAGAGCAATAACCTAAATCTTTATTTTTTTCAAAGCCCTTTTACATTATTCAGATAAAATAAGAGGCATAAGGATCAGATACCCAAAGAGGTTACCTTTTAGGAAGCCCATTTGTCCCAAATTTAAAAACTAAGAACACCAGACAGCCTCTGAAAGTAGATCTTCCCCAACAGTGACAGATTTACCATGTGCCAAGAAATGGGCAGCAATTTATTTACCCTTTGAAAATATCGGCCCTTTCAAAACCAAGCTGTTTATCTGTGTGCTGTGCAGTTTATACCCAAGTTGCATATCAGCGTGATGTGTGGGAATGAAGTCCAAAGCACCTGGGAAAGTGTTTGGTAAGCACTTTGGATGCAAATATGTTTATCTATGGGTGGACTATATTTATGTTAAATGTTGCGGTAACTACAGTCCATGTCCATGGAAGTTTCTTGATATATTTCTGCCACCACCTGAATGAAATGCAGTGGCTTTCGTGTTTGGATTACCCACTGGCAAGAACAGTGACTGTTGCAGACCAATATCTAGTTCCAGATTTCCCAGCTGTATTTAGAGGTCACAAGAAATTTACTGGAAGAGCTGATTGTTTTTCTGAATGAGACTATCTCGATGGAAAAAGCGGTATGAAGGAGGAAGGACAAGTCTGTAAGGGAATGCTTTGATTTTTTGCAGCCTTATTGCTGCAGTGAAGGATGGATGCAGAGCACTGGGCACGCAGGACATGGGTGACACCTAAACTGTGTGGGTAATTTGGGGCATCTGCCTGTCATCACTTAGTGTGGACCCAATTTCTAACATTTTCGCAGACTGCAAGTGACTCTGCAGAGTTTTGTGAAAACCTTGAGCTAAATTGTCCTCCCTGTCCAAATCTTGGTTCTAGTTGGAAAAGCGATGACAAACGTTAGGCTTGCTCTGGTGCTGTTTTCTGGGAACCCAGATGCCCAAGATGAGCTGTTCATTGTCTTTGGTGGATGGTAAATTTAGCAAAAACAAGAAAAATGGGAAGCATTCTAGGCAGACCAGAACTGGTTGGGAGTTCATGTCAGGTTCTGTGAGTAGCTTCACTGAAATGAAAACAACAATTACATTTTTTAAATGAAAGCAATTTCTTTGGCACTTTCTAAACAAAAAAAGTTTATATTGCTGCTTTGCAGTATTTTTTTGAAGTAAAGCATTTTGTTCTTTTGATTCAAAATTGACCTAAGTTAAAATAAAAAAAAAAAAAGATTTTTTTTTTTTTTAAGGATTACATGAAGATTAACCTTCTTGTTTCACGGTGAATTAAAATAAAAGAACACTGAACATTTTCCATATCTCTTCACTCTGACAAGAGTTTTTTTCTTTTTCTGCTTCAGCAAAATTAGAAAATTCACTGTTAGTGCAGATCTTAAATCCAGATAATTCCTCCATAGCCACACTATTGGCCTAGGTATTCTCAAATGATATTTGAACAGCATGGGATGGGAGTGGCAAAACTTCATCCTGCTTCTTCATACCCCTTCTATTCCCTTCTCTGCCAGATCTGCAGTCCCAGGCCTCCTCCTGTACCCTTTTCCCCTATTTAGTATAAAATAGGAGGGCTCAGAAGCACAGGGATTTTTCTTTTTTTTTTTTTTGTTATTATTTCAGGCCCTTTGTGCTTTTCTATGCAATTTGTGTACCATAATTTAGATGCTGTAAACTAGATAATCCCATACTATACATTTCAAAATCCAACCAAGCAAAATAGTTCCATCAATAGTTTGAATAAATGAAATAGATCTAACTAAATTTTTAACTTTTCACTACCCTTGCATTTTTTTGTTAAAGAAAATGCAATAAAAATCTTTTCTTTCTTTGCAATATTTTCATATACTGTGAATTATATTTTGACCCTTGTAAGCACTAATGTGTATTAAAAAAAATCTACTTGACTTCAGTAAGGCTGCTTACATGTATAAGCAGCCGAGGGCCAGGGCCAAGATGATAATTATATATGTGTATAATGTTAGCCCTCATATTTTTATCCATTCCAATTTAAATTCTCCATTTTAGAAAATCCATGATCAAATTTTGGAGCCCAAACCAAACTGATGTCGTCCCTTTTAATTTAGGACTCAGCCCTTTTATTCTCCTCCTGTGTTTTATTTTTATTAGTTGCTTTCTTTTTGTGCTGATCTGCAGCACATATTGTTAAAGCCACTTATTAAAGCCAGAATTTTACAGCATGGAGACTGTCCTAATAAGGGAAAAAACCTAGCCCTTTATTGGTGAGGTAAGAGGAATCAGGCAGCGGATAATTTTTTTGCTGATTGAGAAGGATAAGGTGCGGTTTGGCAGGTATCGCATTGGTTTGGCATTTGCTGACATGGTTCCTCTTTTCTACAGTTCAAATCCTTTGCAGAGTAGACAGTCAGGGAGGGCCTTTTTCCCCCGCTCTTTCCCTCCCCTCATCCTTTTCTTTCTCATAAGTGTTCAGCAATGCTGTAAAATCTCACCACGACACACAAATTGCACATGCTATTGAGAGTTTTTTTGCAGGTCTAACAGTGCCCTATTGTAGACACCTTTAAAGGAGCGCTAGGCACATTGAAACACACTTTCTAAGTGAGCTGTTGGCAGCTAAAGCGTTTAGATATCTGCAAAGCTGTCAGAAAAAACACCCTTTAGTCCGACGTATTACTGTTCATTTTCTCTCTTCCCAAACATCCATCGGTGAAGGAAAGAACAAACTGCAGTTTCCAGTTGATGCTCGAATTGTTTGGCTGCTTTGAGGGTTCATATTCCAGAATTTGAGAAATGAGACATCCCAGTTCTGAATATGGCATTCAGTTCAGACCTGAAGTTTAAATAGAGTTCCTTGGGCTCTAAACTGAGTTACGATGAATGAAGTTGGAAATGAGGGCAGAAGCTGGTATCTAAATTCTTTCTTTCCACAGTTTCTGTTTGGGTAACTGAAATAGTGAGCCAAGTAAGTCTCTCTGTGTTGCGTTGGGAGACCAAAAGTAATAGGAAGGGTCTGCTTCCCTCTGACCTTAATGTTACTCTTTGATTGTAGGAGGAATAGCGGTTAACTAGTGACTAAATGGGCAGATTTTTTTTTTCTGTCATTCCATTATTTATTTTCTTCTGGTTTATAAAAGTTTGATTTTATGCCTTGTGAAGCACTTCTCTTTTCTTTCCCCCTCGTTTTCCTCAGCAAAATAATTCTAGCATACATATCCTGTTATTGTTGAGGTTAGCTTACTGCAGGCAAAGGATGTGAAAGATAAACTTGGATGATAATAAAGCAGAAAAGAAAAATAAACAGCACCAGTAGTAGGGACTGGATGAACCAGTTCCCATTGAACAAAGCGTACAGATGCACGGCTAGAGGTGGCTATTCCCAACTTCTTGCTGTGCAACCACTTCCCTTCTGTGTCTGTGGATGGTAAATTGAATTACAGTCCCCTCTAATTGCAGCGGAAACTTCTTCCATGTGACCTGCTCTGCTACTGTTCCCCTTGTGTGCAACTCAGCAGATGGAGGCAAGAGCTGCAAGTATCATGCTTGGCTGGTCATCTTGACAGCTCAGAGCTGATAGTTGATCCTTAGAAGTCATTAACAATGTCAGGATTTAGTACTTCGTGGCACACGCATCACCCTTGCAGATGCTGCTTTTTTTCTTTTTTTCTCATACCTATTCAGTTCCTGCCTCCTCAAAGTCAAAAATCCTTCTAAAAGGTCAGAAGCTTGGCTATCCTTTTTGTCTTTTTTTTTTTTTTTTTAATTTCCATCCACCACTTTTTATATACCTTGACTAAGTAGCAATGAGAAGTATTCAGACTCTCATGAGAAAGTGACTGCAGCAGGATTTGGCATGCCAACCTGCAGCGTTTAACTCCATGTTTGCAGTTTTGATTCCAACTTCTGAATCATTTTCATATCTGTTTCAAGTAGAAGATCATCTCCTAACATGTCCTCTGTTCATTTCAAAAAAATAGAGAAAGTAGCCCCTGCAGAAGCCATCCATGTGTGCTAGTTTTCCTTCCCCAGTACTCTAAGAAATGTGAAGTCCTGTCCTAGAGGTATGTCCTTGGGACCAACAGACTTATCGCAGCAGGATGTTTGATCTTGGCTTCTGTTCAGTGTGTCATAGCCAATCTTCCTGCAGATTTTTTAAACTGTAAAAATAGAATGCATGTTTCTGAAAAGGAGTTTCTTGGCATGCCGCATTGCACCTGCACTTTTGCTACTGGAGTAGCTTCAGCATAATAACAAAAGTAGCTTTTACCGTTACAAATGTTAACAACAAATGTTAACATCCTGGCACCACCCTTGTTGGTTGAGATGGGTGAACTTCACAAGTTTCAATACTGTAGGTTTAACCATCCCAAAATGATGTGGGTGATCCCATTCTGAAATAGCCATGGTGGGAGCCCATGGGAGCCTTCTTCATTTTCAGGTTGTCCCTGGACTTCAAGCTCCTGCTGATAACAATGGCTTCTACTACGTTCTCCCTTTTTTCCTTTGGTTCTTCTGAGTTCCTTGCTGCTACTGCTACATGATATTTTGCAAAACCCAAGTGAAATGAGCTCCAACCATGCCATATTTCCTAGCATAAGAATTTCTTTAAAAGTATTCTTATGCTTTTTAATCTAATGTCAAATAATAGCCTTATGAGTGGTGAATATGAATAGCCAAATGACTGGTGTCGATTTGGGTGTGTAAAATGGTGCTGCGGATCTTGCTCTTAGCCATCTGCCTCCTTCTGGAAGAGTGGACAGATGCAGTGTATCAGCAGTTTCCTTTCTCAGGATCAGAAAAAGTCCGAAAGCCTAAGGTCAAGTCTGCTTCCAAAGCTAACTAAACATTCACTTTTATTGGAAAGATTAAGGCAGAGAGGTATCTTCTGGGCTGCGCAGCTCCTCCGCTACCTTTACTGCAAATCCTATAGGGAAAGCAGTTTTGAAATCCTCTGTAAACGGCAATGAATTTTTCCTCAAGGCTTGTCAAGCATGCTACAAAGTTGTAGCTCTGCAGCATTGCTATCTTGGAATTCCCACTAGTCCTTATCTGCACGGCTGTGAAGCTTCTCACTGATAGTATGTGCATTAGCTATAATTTGCAGCCCATCCAGTTGAGGACAAAAATTCCTGTGTTGTGCATATCTGAGAGCTGCATTTGATCTTCTGTCATTTGGGGATAGCCATGGGGTAAATTCCTTCAAGCTCCTGGATTCTTCTCTCTTTTTTCAAATTCACTCAAACCCCTGTGGAGTTATCAAGTACGATACGAAGTTCAGCTTAGTGCCTATCATACAGTCCCCATGCTCATAACCCCTGAACTACAAAGGTAAATGATCTGGATCTATGAAACAACATTTATTTCTGTTGTTCTCTTTATTTCTGTGCACTAACTGCTTCCTATGCTATTCTGCCCTAGCATTTATGCCAGTGTGTTTTCTGTCCTCCCAGAAGATATATATAAATACAGTTTTTTCAAAATTGCACTAAGCAGAGATTTCACAGAATTTGCCTATTTAGTACCTGCCTTTGTCCCTTTCAGCACTTCTCAGGATGTGTAACATAGATTCAGTGAGAGTTTGAGTCCTGGAAAGGCTGATAGTGTGGTAAGGCTTAGGTAATAGGAAAGTTCAGGCTTGGGAGAATTTAAGGCAGGGCTCACTAGTGTGGAGGAGGAAGACGGAGACACTCATTAAAATGCAATAAGGTGAAGAGTGACAGGGTCTACTTGGAACATGCAAAGAAATTGGGGAAGGAACTGGAAAAGCTGCTGGAGAGGCAAAATAGAGGAGAAAAACATTTGAGAGTTCTCTGTGTAACATGGGAAAGTAGGTAGTAGGGCCTTCTCTGAAACTTCCTGAATCTTTTGTAATTTTGTGGGGTTATTTAGAGCAAAGTTTGGGTGAAGGTGCATAAAATGTGTTTGTATGCACTCATAGCTATGCACCAGCACTGACATATAACTATATCATACTCATGTTAAGCCGTCAGAAGAACCCAGAAGTACGTCCAAGAACACCTCACTAGCAGAAAATTGCCTGTGTTGGTGAGCACAGCCATAAGACTTAACTCATTAGAGCTATTGGTCTTGTAATACTTTACTGCTGTAGGCACTGCCCCCTCATGCTGGCCCCTGAGTCCCCCAAATGCCTTTTTTTTTTTTTTCTTCTTCTTCACTGAGCATTCCTGTGTGTTATTAGTCAGATGAGAACTGAAGCACAGGGGAGTATAAGCATTTCATGCAGAAACTTGTAGCAGAGATGGGGGCCAAAAGAAGCCTTCTAAATCCCATATTAAGCATCTTAATTGTCAGCATGAGTTAAAAGCAGGCTTAACTATTTTTTTTCAGTTTGGGGGAATTGTTGATCCCCAGACCCTTTTTCTACCTTAGATGCTACTAAAATTGATCCATCTTCTTGATGTTCAGAGAGATGATTGCAGTATTCTTTCCTTATTCAATAATCTTAGTCAAATGTGCTGTGGTAATACGTTGGACCACACACTTTGTAAGCAGGAATTCAAATTCTCTAATGTTTGTTTTATTTGTTTATCGTTTCAAATATTCTATTTACACTACTGCATTCTTGCTTCCCCAATTATTTTTTTTTTAAACAAAAATATATTAAACAGGTTTTTCCACCCAGTACCCACTTTTTGGCTGTATCTTTCAAGATACATGTCTTAAATTCCACGAGAGCTTTCATTATGGGATAAATTGAATTGTCTCTTAGTTGCACTGGGCTTGATGTGCTTATATGGGTAGTTACTATGGCTTGCCAGAAGGAGTGTACTAGGTCAAACCACAACATGCTTACCTGGACCTTACATTTGTACATCCTTAACTTATTGTAAGGTCTTTTCTCTGTGCCACTACTAAGCACATCTTACTAAGGATCCATCTATTGTGTAAATACTGTTCAGGAGTCCTAATTGCTTCCTAAAACACTCTTCTGTCTTGCAGTGCAAGTGAGACAGGAAATGCTTCATCTTTGACTTGTGAGATAGCTCCTCAAGAGTTGAGGTGGGAGTGCTTGGCTGATGTTCAGGTCAGTCTCATCTATGCTGTAGCAGTGAGGAGGGTTGAGAGACGAGTGTGCACAAGAGCCTTCTGATGTGATGTTTTTCTGGAGTTTCTGTATGACTAAAATCTCTATGGCATGGGCTCATGTTTTCTCACTGATTCACCCTTTGGGAATCCTGCCTTACCAAGCTGGCTCTTTGCACCTGTTGAAGCATGAGAAGAAGAAAGGTTTGGCAGCATGCTACCTCCTCATTTCCCAATGGAAGGGTGAGGACTCTGAACCCCATTTGCCATACTTCCAGGCACTTAGGTGTATCTCAGTTCACAACCCAGTGCTTCAAAGAGGTGCCAGGCTGTGTTGAGGCATGCTGACCCAAGCGCCGCCTGAAGCGCTTTCGCAGTGACATGGCCGCAATATCCCTCAAGGTAAACTAGCTTTTCAACCTTTCTTCCCTATTTCCCAGAACACACATCTCTCCTTTAAAATGTAAACTAATGATTTGGAAGTACCTAGCAACAGAAGAAATTAAACAGAGAGGCAGGCTATCACTTGCTTGGATAGAGCTAGGGAAGCTCAGGAGAGGATGTATGTCTCTTTGTTGAGTATGCCAGCAAAAAGCATCTCAGGATAATCAATTCTGCCAGTGGCTTTCACACACTTTCAGGCTCGGTAATGGGAGTCAGAGCTGTGCAGCTGCTTGAGACGGGCCTGGGAAGGAGGCAGCGTACCTGAAACAACACCTTTTGGAAGCTGCTGCAAATGCTTCTGGTAGCTTCAACGGGTTTTGGACCAGGCCTGAAGTAGTGCAGCCAAAGTGAGAATCTTATCTGCCGTGTGGTTTAGGCTAAAACGGATGCATTCATCTATGGCTTGATATTTTCATTTCATAAACTAACATTATAATAGAAACACCCACCATGCAGAATTCAGAAGGGGTTGTGAGGATAATTAACAGTAAAGCACTTTGAGATCTTTTGGTGGAAACAAGTTAGTGAGTGCCAAATATTAATATGAAAAGGAGGGAAATAACCATCGCTCTGAGTTCACTGTTGGAACATAATACGTTATACCAGAAGCCTTGGCTTAAGCATCTTTGTGTCTCTGTGTGTGTTTAACAATGAATTTACATTCCTTTAAAATAGTCAGTTGTGGGTCTGGTCTAGGTTAGTGCCTCTGGGCCTCTCTCTCAGTCCGGGTGCTGAAGAAGGAAGAAGAGGGTGAACATAGTTTGCCTCTCCCAGAGGCTGCAGGAGCTGCAACAAGAACAGGGACTGAAAGCTTGGGGCATGGGATCTTTATCTGATGAGCATGAAGCCCTGAGAAGGTTAGGGAGAGGCTGACCAGTTGCAAGAAGTGTGGCTATCTGTGACTATAGTGGAAGAGATGCCAAATAACCAGGAGATCAATAACTAGTGATGAATGCACAGCTGGTAAATACCACGCAGCTCCCCCTACTCATGAAGAGTTTGTCTGCATGGGGAAATTTATTGTGAGAACGGTTTCAATGTGAACTGTTCTGCTATAGCTATTATGGCTATTGCTCCCCGTGTGCAATTGCTGTTCCAGAATGAAAAGAAAAAGTGCACCCTAATTACTGCGATTTGGAAACATGCTGCTATACATTGTAGAAGAAGACTCATATTCTTGCTCAGAGTCTCTGTGAAGCAGTTTACAGTGTGATTGGATTCCAGTGTCACATATTGTAATTTCAGAGTTGTTTTTTGGTGACTTCCCTTAGTCTTTCACTTTGTGTAAGCTGCTTGATAGTTACCAGTATCTTCTGCTAGAATAAGGATTGCAGTGGAGCAATGTAAGGTAAGAGAAAACTAATTAAAATGCTTAAGTCCAAATATTTTGTTCTGTTTATGCAGATGTAGTTGAAATGCAATGGCTGCATTTCAAATTTCCAGCTGTTTAAATTGTACAGTGTTGGTATATGGTATCTGCAAGTCATTGTAATGTTAGTCGGCTGTTCAAAATGATGTACGTGATGTGTGGAAGGAGTTTTTACCTTCTGTGAAGGTGAAAGATGCATCAGGATTAGCTTTCAGAGAGATGCATGGAATGAATCTGCCCCTAATCCTGTTAGCAAATGGCAGGATCTGCGCTTGTAATTCCTCTGCTATTTTACTGAGAACGTCTCCTAATCACCTTGGCTGTTGACAGTGAGTTTCTTAAACACCTGAGGAAGAGACAGATGCTTGCCCATGTTAACAGTCATGAATTGCCCTTGAAACCATATCCCCACCTGCACACTATCCCTGCTTTGTGTGTATGGAAAATCAGTACAAGAAAACTTTCAGACATCTGATTTTCATTAATTTTTTTTCCATTCACCATATGTTGTAGCACGGAGCATATTTGTAATGTCATATCCCCGCTAAAGTGGTTTATTTCAGTTAGTGTAAGACTTCACAGTCCATTCTGTTTCAGTGAATGTTCTCTTCTTACATTTCAATAGCTTTCCTGTTTGCACTGTTTATTTCAATATTTAGTCTGCTATGGCATGTTAAGGCTGTGTCCTCCTCTTGCATACTTGGTGTCAGGAAGAATGGATGCAAAAAAGATTATTCTATGATTATCTCAATGACTGTCTGGTAAAATTATTTTTCCAGGCTCCTTGTGTGCAAATAAATACATACCTTGTACTTTGTACAGCACAAGACTTTACAGTATTTCTGAAAGCTACAGCAGACATTGTCAGAGACCTGTCTGGCTATGAAGAACAGTAATACAGCTACAATCTGAAATCCTCTGGGAAATAAAGAGGAGTTCAGACACTCTGCAGAACCCAAGCTCATGCTAACACTTACACTTTTGATGAATCTAGCAATAAAAGTAAAGAGCTCTGACCATTTGAAGTCATTTCAGGTGAAATCTCAGGCAGGGCTGAAGGAGTTACAGACCAATGTATAGTCCAGGTAATGATGGTCCCTGCAGTCTCTCATTTGTCAGTCAAGATGGAATTTGGTTTTCCAGACTGTGGTACTATGGAGGCTGGAGAGCCATGTGAAACTGCTCTCGTACTGGATATCCTCCATTATCTCCACTTTCACCTTCCTCCTCCCTGCCCCACTGCTTCTCTGCCCCACTTTGTTCAAATCCATATCCAATTTCAGTATCAGTCTTCGATCAGAGACCAATGTTAACAGTTACGGAGTCAGATCCACAACATGCATTCTGTTCCACCCTAGATGTGGCTGTGTTTTAGTGAAGAATGAAATAATTTGAGATAGGGCTACTGCTTTTGGCAAGTGGTGTCCTTAATGCCAGTCAAGGTGATGTCATGTCGTTGTACATGTCGTTCTCCTCAGGATTCACTCCCTGTAGTCTTCTGGCCTCTAATTCCTCATTTTTTCTCTGCAAACCTAATAAGGAAGTGTTAGGTAAAATACCTAATAGGTAAAAGCTTGAAGGCAAAAAAGGGATTCTCCACATTTAAAAGATCTGTTGTCTTAGAAAACTGAAGCCATGCTTCATCTCAGACTTCCCATCTTGTTTCATCAGTGTGGATGGTGCATAGATACATGAGGGAAGTTGATTGTGAGTACCTTGAGACTTGCAATGAATGGGTTAGAGTGTGTGTGAAGGAGATTGGTTTGCATGCTAATGAACCCAGTGGTTTTCTGAGTTAAGGAATTTTAGTGATTGCTTTTACTCAACAGAGCAAATACAAGTTGAAACTAAAGAAGATTTCTGTTTGAGAGACTTATAGTCATTATCTTGCGTGCCCCTTTAAAATATGAATCACTTAAAATGCAGTAGTCCTGTTAATTTTTATGGAGGGAATAAAATGCAAGTATTGATTTGTTAAGAGGCTCTCTATTCCCTAGTGTGTTGCCATAAACAAGTCTTCAAAGTAGGAAATCAGGGTGAAAAGTGAAGGAGCAGATGAAATTGAAAGGCCAAAGACTGGATTTCTGGGTCAGAAACACATGTATAGAATATAAACATACGGTTTCTGCTTTCCTGAAGCTATGGTTTCTTTCCTGTTTGCTGATTTGGGAGGATGCAGCATGCTGCTCTGATATTTAAAAATAACACCAGAAATAGTCTTAAAAAAAAAAAAAAAAAAAAGCTTAGTTTTTTTCTTCAGAAAACAGTATCTGCTACAGATATAGGGCTAATTTTGGCACCGAGCAGGGAGGGGTGGAAACTAATTGCTAACTCCTCTTTGACTCCTTCCATCAGACCTTCTGACTTAGAGGGGAGGCTTGCTGAAATCCCTGTGTGTTATTGCCCCTGTAGCTTCCATGAGGTGGTAGCGAGGTGTATTCTGAGCCCCATGTTTTGTGCATGCTTGGCTGATGGGCTCCTTGCAAGAGCAGGGCTTGCCTGCAAGACCTGCTTTATGTCATTGCTGCCCTCAGAATCAAATCAAAAAACAAATGCTGACTTTATGATTGCATCCTAATCCCAATTGTAAGAAACCTCAAGGCACAATTACAATTCACAGAAGCACAGAATGGTTAAGGTTAGAAGAGACCTCTAGAGATCATTTAGCCCACTCCCCACCCCATTCAAGCAGGGACACCGAGAGCATGTGGCACAGGGTGGCATCCAGGTGAGTTTGGAAGATCTCCAGAGAGGAGATCTTCCACAGCCTCCCTGGGCAGCTGTTCCAGGGCTCTGTCACCCCCACAGGGAAAAAGTTCCTCCTCACAGGGAGGTGGAACTTCCTGTGTTTCAACTTGTCCCCATTGCTCCTTGTCCTGTCACTGGCCACCACCGAGAAGAGCTTGGCCCCTTCTGCCCTACGTTTTCCCCTCAGGTACTTATTGATCAGATCTCCTCTAAGTCTTCTCTAGGCTATACAGGTCCACAGCTCACTCAGTCTTTCCTCAGAAGACAGAGGCTCCAGCCCCTTAATGATCTTTGTTGCCCTCTGCTGGACCCTCTCTAGAAGCTCCACGTCCCTCTTATACCGGGGAGCCCAGAACTGCACACAGTACTCCAGGTGCGGCCTCACCAGAACTGAGTAGAGGGGCAAGATCCCATCCCTCGACCTGCCGGCCACACTCCTCCTGGATCCCATTGGATCCCATTGGCCTTCTTGGCAACGAGGGCACTGCTGGCTCATGATTAACTTGGTGTCAACCAGGACTCCCAGGTCTCTCTCCACAGAGCTGCTCTCCAGCAGGTCAACTCCTGATCTGTACTGGTGCCTAGGGTTATTCTTCCCCAGTTGGAGGACCCTGCACCTGTCCTTGTTGAACTCCCTGTTGTTCAACTCTCTGCTCAACTCTCCAGCCTGTTCAGGTCCCTCTGAACGGCAGCACAAGCCTCCGGAGTGTCAGCCACTCCACCCAGCTTGGTATCCTTCACAAACTTGCTCAGGATGCACTCCATGTCCTTGTCCAAGTCACTGATGAACAGCTTGAACAGCACTGGGCCCAGTACCGACCCCTGGGGAACACCGTACCTCTGGCTACAATCCTAAACTAGACTCGGCCGCATTTATCACCACCCTCTGAGCTCTGTCACCCAGCCAGTTCTAAATCCAGCTCATTCTCCCCTCATCTAACCCACACTTCCAGATCTTCTCCATGAGGATGTTATGGGAGACTGTGTCAAAAGCCTTGGAGAAGTCAAGGTAGACAACATCCATGGCTTTCCCATTGTCCATCTAGTCAGTCATCACATTGTAGAAGGCTATCAGGTTTGTCAAGCCATGAGTTCCTCTTGGTGAAGGGGACTGATGACTTCTCCTGATCTCCTCCTTTTCCTTGTCATGCCTAGAGATGCTCTCTAGGACAAGCTACTCCATCACCTTACCACGGATGGAGGTGAGACTGACTGGCCTGTAGTTGCCCGGCTCCTCCCTCTTGCCCTTTTTGAAGACTGGAATTATGTTGGCTCTCTTCCAGTCTTCTGACAACTCCCCTGCTCTCCACAACCTCTCAAAGATGATGGAGAGCAGCTGAGCAATAACCCCCCCCCAGTTCCCTCAGCAGTCTTGGGAGCATCCCATCCGGGCCCATAGATTTATGGGTGTCCAGTTTACCTAAATAATCCCTAACCCAATCCTTCTCAACCAGCGGAAAGTCTTCCTCTCCCTGTTCAACAAATATGCTCAATCTCTCATTTTTCCTCCTTTCTGCCCTTTCATTTTGAAAGGGGTAACTTTCAAAATGCCTCCTCTAAGTATGGAACATAGTAGCACCCCATTCAGTTCAGTCTGTGAGTTTGAAAGAATTGCACTTTTGTGAGGTGAAACTGCAGGAGATAGGGTTTCATTCAGCAATAACAGTCTTGCAATTTAGAGGTAGGTGGTGACATCGGAAGACTTGCACCGCTATAGATAAAGGAAACTGAACAGCAGTAATTTGGAGTTCTCTTGAAATGCTTTATAACTGTTGTGCTTTAATGAAAGATAGAGCTCCACTTTCTCATGACAGCACAGTTCCCACTGTAGCATGAAAAACTATCCTGCATATGATGCGAGTTCTTTTTTTTTAATACATAAATGAACTGTTTCTCAGCCCATAATTTATACACACACACACACAAACACACTTTTCTAAGTTATAAATACTAGTGTCCTTTATCATTTTTTAAATAAGTTGGTTCAGGTGGAATTTTGTCTGCAATGAATTTAAAAAAAAGAAAAAAAGTTGGAGTTGGGTTTTAATTTTATATAGATTTTGCAAGCTAGCAATTTGGGGTAAAAAGAAGTGCCTTGAAAGCCTTATTGAATATAGGGGCCTGAAACCACAAGAAAGAGAATTTATGATTTGGCTTTGTAGCAATTGTATGTACTGGGACAAATACTGTAAGTCCTGGCTTATGCCTCAGGTAGGCAAAATGCATATTATTTTCAACAGTCATAGGCCTGAAATATTATTGGGTAAGGATGTGGCATAAATGATTTTCTTTGCAATAAAGCACTAGAAACTGGAGGTGGTGGCAGCAAGTAGAAAGCAATTTGCTGCAGAGTCAAGAAATACCACATGAACCACAGTGGTATGTTGGCTTTTGCTCCCACTTCTTTTAAGTTTGAAAGAAGTAAACTTGTTTTGTACACTACTTTGTGCGTTTGTCATCTGCCAGAGAAATAGTAAAGCCTTGAGGCTTCACTAAGCCTCAAGGAAAGTAGGAAAAAAAAAAAAGTAATAGTTATCACCTAGAAGGCACTTGTCCATTTACTAGTTTCTGCCCAGATATTTTTTTTTCTTTCATATGACATACATAATTGAGTTAAATATACCACCTTGCTGCCTGACTGGTGAATGTCAAATCTATTGTGGGTGAAGTAAAACTGCAAGGCATTACAGACTCCACATATTGAGAGAATTACATGCTTTTCCCTGGGACTTTTCCAACAATCCACTTTTATCTAAATATAATATATGTTGGAGGCAAATTTGACATTGTTTCAGTAGCTGAAGGTTTTTACCCTTCATGTTAGCAGCCCTGCCTGCGATTTATGCTGAGGTACTCTGAGGTATTGCAGAGGCAATTTAGCAGAGTTATTTGAATGTGGTTACAGAATCTGCTTGCATTTCATATTATGAAACAGATCATCAGTTTTCAGCCATGAAGAAAAAAAAATAGGCGCGTGCATGAGTCATTCTGCCTTTGTACAGAGTGATGCAGTGATATTATGTCCTGGCTGCAACTACAGGGCTTAGGTTTTAGGGTTTGAATCTAAAACGAAAACAACAGGGTTGCCCTGAGCAGGAGGCTGCAGACAAGGCATCAGAAAGCCTGTGCTACTGAACTGAAAAGACCCCATTCTCTTCGAAGCCAGGATCTCCCCTAAAGGCACAAGTGCAGTCTTCTGCAAGGAGGTAAAATCCTTAACTACTTTTGGCACGAATGACTTGGTAGTCACCAAGTATCATTAATTAACGTGGAGCCATTTTCCTTCGCACTTGCTAGCTTTTGCATGTCACTTTTTATGCTTCTCTGTCCTGTGCATACTGCTCACAACTTTAGATCTCTGTGGTTGAGGAGAGGACACCTATTGCTTCCCTACAGGTGAACCAAGTTTCAACTGTCAAAAACATCAAAGAAAGTAAAACACAAAAGGGGCATATATGCAAACTGAGCCTCATGGAAGACCTTTTCTTTTGCCTACTTAGTTCTTCTATCATGCAAAAAGAAATGACTGTCATATTTTCAGGGCCAGATCCTAACTAATATGTCATCTGTATTTTGTGAGATAAAGCAATATTTTAGTTATGTAGCTGTTAAAATACATATTATTTAATGTTTTTAGTATTTTTAGATCAAGGCAAAGTACATATATAAAGGTAGGAAACTAAGAATGGAAACAGTAGGAAACTTAGAATGACAGAAGTGACGAAAGGAATGTTTTCTGTTAATCTTTTGAATAAGTTGTTTCTCATTTTAAAAAAACCTCAATCTTCGGAGCTATAGAAAATAAGTAAAAATATGAGAAATCCATAGTATAAAATTATAACAATGAGTAATTATAATGTTATATGTTATATGAATTATGATGATGAGTAATTATAATAATTCTAATGATAAAATGCATTGAAATGCATTATCATTTTTTCCTGGACAACTATGTGAATATATTCTGTGGATAATTCTACCACTGAGAAAATATAGTTTATGGAGTTCCAGAGAATATATTATTAAGAAGATTGGGAAAAAAAAAAAGATAAAAGAAAAGATGGCTATTCCATCATATTGAATATATGATGGAATCATCCTCACTGTGAAAAACATGCTTCACTTCCAGTTTTAATTTGTCTGAGTTCAATTTCCAACCATAAATTAATTGGATCTGTTTGTCTGTCCTACATTCAATATGTAAAGAAGAGTGCATGTCAAATTGAGAAGTATGTGAAAAATATGAGTGTTAATAAAAACATTCATGCACAACATTGGATTGAGAACTCTGATGGTGTGTCTGCTTGTCTCCAGCATCATCTGATGTTTTTACTAACTGCATCTTTTTGAAACATAAACATTTTAGACTAAAATTCTGCTTGCTGGCTCATAAAAATGATTCTATTTGAGCAGATCTGAGCAGAATCCTGGCAACTCTCACTGTATCATGAAGGAATGATTAGAGGAATTATTTTTCCCCACAACTGACCTCCCACACCATTCACAATGTTTTCAAAAATGATTTGAGTGAAATACAGCTGACATTTGACACACACAGCATGAAAGGGATATAATCTTCAGAAGTGTGCACGTTTGTTATGTTTTGGAGGTGAAAACCCATCACTTGTTTGCATTAGCATTTTGAGGTGTGTGTGCCTATCATAACAAAAATGGCATGAACAATGAAAAGATTAAAAACATATGTAATCATAAATAAAATCTGACCAAATATCAACAGTGACACAAAGAGCTTTCCCCAGCGCATGTTATAACCAAGTCCATGCTCACTCCACCCATCCCTTCAGGAAGAGCCTGCGTAAATAGATAGGCTTTCTAAGAGCACACAAGGCTAACAAGTCCAGCCTCTATAGACCAACTTTGCTGGTGAAATTTCTCATCAGGAATGTTTTTTTGATATCCTCCCTCTGCCATGAGTTTGGAGATGTGCAGGTCAACAGATGTGATTTCAGCTCTTGTGGTGCTAGGTAATGAAGGGTGAAGATCTTAGAAAGAGCTTGTATTATTAGCCAGTAGAGGCACAGTACTTTGATAACAGGATGAGTGATCTCACTTCTTGGACTGAACCACAGAGAAAATCAATCTGTAATGCATGTAGCATGCAGACCATACAGGCTTCCTTCTAGGACAGGTGTGCTCAGAAGTGCTTGCTTTGTAGGTAGAATTGCATCTAGCTGAAATGTATCTTGTGAGGCAGTTCTAGGTATGTTTTGTTACATGGTGGGCTACGTGATAGTTGATCTTTTTATTTACGTTGTGAAAAATGAAAAAGAATTGGGATACAGCAGATTTGGTTTAGAAGCGATGGTGAACAGGTAGTTCTGCAGTTTATTAAATTTCTCTTTAATCAGAACAGAGACCACATTTTCCCCATATATTTATAAACGCCTACTGTAGCAAGCCTCTGAATTTGATCAGTAATATCAGTAATAGTAATATAATGATACTAGGCAAGAAACCATAAAACCGAAGTGCCTTAGATAATGTTTGAGCTGACTGGTGGTTTCAAGTGGAAACTAATTGAAACTGAATTGTATGAAATAGTTTCAGTCCCATCATTCTAGCTATTACCAAGTGTCTTGCTGGGCTATATCTTCATCCGAATTTAATGCTCAATGTGAAATTTGTGGGGCGCAGAACCTCTCAGAACAAATTCTGTGATAGATGGCCCCACTGCTTGTATTCACAGTCCAACAGAGTTACCTATAGCCCTCATCTATAGAGTTTGCACATTCAGCCTGAGGGTAAGGTTTTGATCTTATTGAAATAATCAGAAGATTTGTTGTTGACTTCAACAGATTTCACTCCTGGAGATGTAAAATTATCCTGTCCACTCAATTGGCTGGAATATCTGTTGCAACTTGTTTTTACTACCTACCACATTGGGAAGGATCCTGCTGTAGTGCTCTCCTGTATTTAAATTGCGGTGTATGTAGAATATGGTAGACATTGGTACTAATACTTTATCTGAAGGGCTTAGCACACACACAGGTTACAGTCTCTGTCCCATGTCAGAAATAGGAAGGGGGTGATTGGATGAAGCAGCTAACAATACGCTTTTTTCTTTTTTTTGCAAGTTAGATCAAGCATGTGTTATCTTTGGTAGCAAGGTAGAGGATGGTTTCCAAGTCATTTTTTCATCTGAATGGTTAATAGGAGGTATCGCGTATCAGAAGGCTTGGCATACTTCTTTGACATCATGCTGTTCTCTCATTGCTTGCGATAGCTGGAACAGCTAACTGCAGTGAGACACTTGCCTGCAAGGACTTTGAACAGTTATGCAGAAAAAGACGAATGTAAGGTTAGCTTAATTTAGTTGTAGGGTATGTACTGTATGCTGAGCAGCAAGGCTTTTCTCCAAGGGTGGAGAAATACCAAGGGTGACCAGCATGGATCATTAGATTTGCATCTATCTTACAAAGAAGAGCTTAAGTTTTGGCCTCATACTTTATTATTTGTTTCCTATTTTCCTAGGTATAATGAATGTTTAAAGACATAGGTGAGTATCAGAAGTGCTCTAAAGAGCTCCCAAATTAATTTTACTTGTGACATATAGCTAGGGACAGCTATAGCAGTAGGAGAGCATGTGAGTCAGGGTAAGTCTTCTTGCAATACAAAATGGATGAGTGGAGGGGCTGTGAACTCCTACTGTTTGTCTTATTGTTTGCATTGTTAGTGTCTGAGGACCACTCCGATCTGTTTGAGATCAACTTGCATTTCTGAGTAAAGTAAAGCAGCCTTTAGAAATACAATCTGGGAGGTGGTTTAAGGTAATTTTAGAGAAAGTGTGATGCAGAAATATAGAACTGATATTACTTAGTGATATCGGTATTTCCATCAGATACTGTAGGTGTGTCGAGTGCCTATAATGTTGAACAAAATTGAATACTTAAGATGATCATTATGAGTAGTGCCCGTTATCTTGATGTGCTTGCCTACTGTAAGAAACCATTGTCATGTGCAACAAGACAATGGATGTGCCTGAAAGGACTTTGAGAAAGACTGTCAGCTTTCTTATCAGAGGATTTGTGTGATAAGTGTCCAAGGACAGGAAATATATATTGGCATTATTTGGTTTATTTATTTACTTTGTCCCCCCTTTTACTTTTCTGAGCAGCTGGTAGTTTTAAAAGATTTTAAGAAATGGTTGTCCCCAGTGCTGTCTAGGAATGTTCTGTGTGTATGCAGACAGAAGGATAAACTACTTCATCCTCCTCTGGTCTCACCGCAGACAACCCCTGAGCCATAGGCAATGGGAATTGACTCACTCATGGCTATTATCCAGCAGCCGCAGGCTAAAAGCAAAGGTCCTGTGCCATCACATTTCGAGTTCAGAAATGAAAAGATCACAGGCTTCTTGTAACCAGAATGTCTTACTAGTGACTGGGATGTCTATGATCAGTTTGCCAGTGCATTTTTATTTCAGAGTCTCTTTCTTTCCTGTAGATTAGAGGCCAGTTTATTATTGTATTCATATGCTTTCTGTTCTTTGTATTCCTGAATGGTTATCTCTGTTTAAATTATTTACAAATGGTAGAAAGTATTTTTCCTTGACTTTCCTGGCTCACCTGTACTGCTTATTTTTCTTCTCCATTTCCTCTCTCCTTCCTTAGCACAATGCTTTATGGTCATTCTGCTCAAGGTTGTCATTCTCTTTGAGAGGGACTGTTTTGTAAAAGGAGAAGAGTTACAAGCTCTTGAAGTGGAGCATGAAAATAGCAAATCAGAGCCTCAGAGCATTAAGGCCAAGAAAAGTTGCACAGGATGAAAATGCTGTTCAAGCTCTGGCAAGTGTCTCAGCTTTACCCTGAACCACTTTGGTGTTTTTTAACTTCCATTTTTAAACTTAAAAGAAAAATTGGGACAGTTGCATAAGTTGCAGAAGCAATGCTTTCTCTCTCTCTCTCTCTCTCTCTTTTTTTTTTTTTTTTTTTTTAAGCAAAGGAAAGCAATGCCTATGTAAAAATGTCATGAGAAGGTAATGAGAGAGATTTAGACTCAGAGAGCTCAATTTATGAGTGAATCAAAATGTTTCTGTTCTTTGAAACACAAGCTTTGATAGTGCTTGCTTTGAACACATGTGAAGTTCTTTGCACTGCTGTGCAGCCAACTTAAGTGGGTGACTATATAAGGAAGGGGGGTCTTAAACATTATGTATCGGACCACTGCCGGAAGCAAAATAATGTCAGATGTAATTCAAAACCGAACACTGAGAGAAGCTCTGTCATACATATATGTCCCTGCTTTTCTAGTCTTTCATTTTCGGTATAATGTCACCATGATCATAGTGTTATATTTGGTGGAGGCTACTGAAAGGTGCTAAGCTGTGACCAGATAAGTTTCAGTTACGTGGGCTTAGGAGATAGTCTGCTCAGACAGTGTTGTGTGCAGAATCATGATGTAGTCCTTCAGGATTTGCTTTACTGTAGAGCTGGAGTATCTTCCGAGAGCAAACTAACAGTACAGTGCGGGCACTGCCTTTGCTATGACTATTTCGTGATATTTGTTTTTGAAAATGGAAAACAAAATTGAGCTCCAAAACATGGAGCAGACACCCTAATGGAGCTCAGGTCAAATCCTTTTTGCAGTTTTAGAGTGACACTGTCCTACACACTACAGCCCCTTTATTTGTCTCTCTCATGCTCTGTTGCAGGCTATCCTACCAGAGAAACGATGACGATGAGGAAGAAGCCGCCAGAGAACGTCGCCGACGGGCTCGACAGGAGAGGCTGCGGCAAAAGGAAGAGGGTGATCTATCAGGGGAAGTAACAGAGAAATCAGAAGTTAATGCCCAAAATAGGTAAACTTTTAATGACATTTACTGATGAGTCAATGATACTTTTTGTTCAGAGGAGAAACATATTTTAAAGGGCTTTATTGTGCTACTTAAATCTTGAATTCCAGGTTTGCCAACTTCACTCTTATGAGGGCCAAGCACTGTGAGGAGTACCAAACCACAGCCAAGTGGGGATATCATTGAGACTAGGCCCACTGAGACTAGGCCCACTGAGACTACGATCCATTCCCGTATTTATTTACTAAGTGCGCTCAGGGCTGTTGAGATAATTCATTTGTTGTTCATGAGGGGAAATACCTACAGTGCATCCTGTTGGTAGTTCTCTCAGACGTACGCGTCTGCTCTGTGTATAGGTTGTAGTACTTTACATCTGACTTGACCAAGCTCCTCATAGTCCATCGTTTCTGATGACAAGTACATATAACATTTGATAGAAGAGACCATAAGTATGCCTTGGTAAATCAAATATTGATCTCAAGTAGCAGAATCACAGGATGGTTGAGGTTGGAAGGGACCTCTAGAGATCATCTAGTCAAATCCCCTGCTCAAGCAGGGACCCCCAGAGCACGGCGTACAGGGTAACATCCAGGCGAGTGTAGAAGATCTCCAGAGAAGGAGACTCAACAAGCTCCCTGGGCAGCCTGTTCCAGGGCTCTGTCACCCTCACAGGGAAGAAGTTCCTCCTCACAGGGAGGTGGAACTTCCTGTGTTTCAACTTGTACCCATTACCCTTTGTCCTGTCACTGGCCACCACCGAGAAGAGTCTGGCCCCATCCTCCCCACATTCTCCCCTCAGGTACTGGTACGTACTGATCAGATCTCCTCTCAGTCTTCTGTAGGCTATACAGGCCCACAGCTCGCTTAGTCTTTCCTCATACGAGACATACTCCAGTCTCTTAATCATCTTTGTCCCTCTGTGCTGGACCTTTTCTAGGAGCTTCGTGTCCCTCTTGTACTGTCCTTAGAACTGCACCCAATGCTCCAGGTGTGGCCTCACCAGAGCTGAGGAGAGGGGCAGGATCCCCTCCCTCGACCTGCTGGCCACATTCCTCCTGATGCAGGCCAGGATCCCATTGGCCTTCTTGGCCACGAGGGCACACTGCTGACTCATGGTAGCATTCTATTAAATACAAACAGAATGGATATAGATTAAAAAAAACCCAGCAACACTTGGTTGCAGGTGATGATCTTTATTCCAGTGCAAAGTAAAACCAATTAGAAAGAGGAAGGAAACCTGAACATAGGAGATTTAGCCGAATTTTGAAGAAGTCAGAAAAAAATATAGAGACTGAAAGTGAATTCCAGTTCTCCCACCTGCCAGTGTTAAGTAGCATGTCTCAGCTTAGGTCGCATTTTTAAAGGAATATATGTCCTTCTGCAAACAATCACAACTGCACCTCACTGTAAATTGACAGTTCTTTTCATGATGGGCAGCCTGTGGATATTGTTGCTGAACAGGAGTAGCTACCTACTCATTGCTAGAGATGGTCACTGAAGTCAGAGCATGTCTTGCTTGAGTAGCGTCTTCAAGGATTTTGCCTAGTAAGAGGACATTTGTGAATAAGAACAAGAATTTTGCATGAGGACAAGATGAAGGAAGGGATCCTTAAAGCAAGGATGTGTTATCAGATGCAGATTGGGAGGATGAATTTTTTAGGCCTGTTTCTATTCAGTTGTTCCAAGCATCAGGGACCAGTCCACTGAAGTCCATAAGATTCCCCAGGACTTCAGCGGCTGCTGGAGCACAGCTGGAAGGGATGGTTTTCAGGATGACAGTGTGAACACTCATACTGCAGGAATGCCAAATTAATGTAGGAATGCCAAATTAATCTTCAGGACCAGTTTGGTAAATTTCCAAGTACTCAGCCTATTCTGTTTTTACATCATGGAAAGATGCAGTGAGCTTTTCTCTAAACACAATTGAGTTAATACCTTGTTGGAAAGGCTTTTTTAATGCAAAATTTTTGCTTTTATGTAGCGTGGCAGAAGAGGATACCAAACGTACTACAACCACAGGTGGAACAGATGATGATGCTGCATTCTTGGAGAGACTGGCAAGAAGGGAGGAGAGACGTCAAAAACGTCTTCAGGAAGCCCTCGAACGTCAAAAGGAATTTGACCCAACAATCACAGATGAGAGCTTGTCACTACCAAGCAGGAAAGAAGTAAATAACGTGGAAGAAAATGAGACCACAGGGAAAGAGGAAAATGCAGAAACACGTCGAGGACACGTTGAGATTGAGGAAACGAAGCCACACCAAAGGAATAACTGGAGGCAAGATGGGGAAGAAGAGGAAAAAAAAGAAGAAAAAGACAAAGAGGAGATACAGGAGGAGAAACCAAAGGAGGTACCTGTAGAGGAAAATCAGGTAGATGTGACAATAGAAAAACCCATAGATAAAGAAGAGGCGGTAGAAACAAAAACTTTAGCTGTAAATGCAGAGGAATGCAAAGCAGAGAATGATACTAATGCTGTGCTGGAAGGGGAGCAGAAGGGAGAAGAAGAGGCTGTAGATAAGCTTAGAGAAGAAGAAAAGGAAAAGGCTGAGGAAGAACGGAAGAAAGCAGAAGAAAGGGAGAAACTTGAGGCAGAAGAAAGGGAGAGGTTAAAAGCAGAGGAAGAAAAGAGGGCAGCTGAAGAAAAACAGAAAGCAGAGGAAGAAAAGAGGGCAGCTGAGGAGAGAGAGAGAGTGAAGGCTGAAGAGGAGAAGAGGGCAGCTGAGGAGAGAGAGAGAGTGAAGGCTGAAGAGGAGAAGAGGGAGGCTGAGGAAAGAGAGAGGGCTAAGGCAGAAGAGGAGAGGAGGGAGGCTGAGGAAAGAGAGAGGGCTAAGGTGGAAGAGGAGAAGAGGGCAGCCGAGGAAAAAGCAAGGGCTAAGGCAGAAGAGGAAAAGAGGGCTGCTGAGGAAAAAGCAAGGGCTAAGGCAGAAGAGGAAAAGAGGGCAGCTGAAGAAAAGGCTAAGCTAGAAGCAGAGAAATTAAAGGAAAAAAAAAAGGTAGAAGAGAAAAAGATGGAAGAAAAGAAAATAGAAGATAAACAGGTAAAAGAGAAGAAAGTACAAGAGGAAAAACCTAAAGCAGCTTTCCTAAGAAAACAGGTACAGTAAACATTTTGCACCAGAACAAAGACACCTGTGGTTTGTGAGAAATGTAATGCAAGAAAAAAAAAAAAAAGATTGGATTGGAATTTCCTCACATTTCTACTCCTGCATTTAAATAACTAATACTTGTGCTCTTCCTTGCTCTCTCTTTTTACACTTAAGTCCCTTATTTCTGCTTATCGGTAATGCAGCATGCAACACACCTAACCCAACTTCACTGTACGGAGAAAACTTTGCATGTTCAGACCTCTGCATGTTTTTTTGCTGCCGTCTCTATTGATTGTTGTAAGCTGGCCTGATGCGGTACACATGAGGTTTGGGCAGGCACAGAGGGATGCAAGATCTGCAATCACCTGGTAAGCTTGGGGTGAGGAACATGTATGTTAAGTGCAACCCTAAGTGAGGGGTCTCTCTGCTGGGACATGTAAGCATGATGCCACATTGGGGAGGAAGGCTAAAGCCGGGAATGGGAGCTTGTGGAGAGGAGGGAGGGAGCGAGCACAGCTGCACATGGAGATGTGGCACAGCAGCTTTATGGAGGAGATGTGGATGCACGCTGATGTGGTACGTGAGCACAGTGTGGAAAAGCACAGACGCAAAGGGATGCTCGTAGAACAATGTTCAACTTAAAAATTATTAAAAAACCCAAAACCAAGGGGGAAGAAAAAGAGGTTAAAGTGGAAGCTCAGAAGGAAAAGGATGAGAAGCTTCGACCTACCTCCAAAAAAGATCAGGTAAAATTTAAACCATTCATTTAGAGGTTGTAAGGAAATTTGAGATAAGTAAATAAAAGAGGGCTATATTCCTGAAAATATCTTGTTCAGCATAGTACTTAAGTATGTGCCTCACTCTAAGAACATGGGTAATCTTGCTGAAATAATTAGGGATGAAGCTACTTATGTACTTAACTTTAAGTGTATGCTTAAGTGTTTTGTTATTCTTGGGCCTTAGAACCAAGTCCTGTTTGTCATAAGCAGAACAAATGTTCAGTGAAGCTCGGTTCAGTCAGTAACACAAGGATGACTTGGACTCTAGCGATAGATTTTTCAAGACTGTGTCAACTAATCATCTTCCCTAGTTTCCTCCCACTTTACTGTGAACTTTTTCCTTGTGACTGAGACCTACTCTCATAACAATAATAGTAATAATAATAATAATCTAGGTCCTTTTGGCCACTGACTGCCTTAACTAATTATTTTCCCCCAAACTGCAATGTCCCATAATATAAACCATGCATACCCAAGATTCTTCTTTTGTTTTGAAGAGAAATTCTACAAAATTTACTGCATTGCATTTCCACTGTAAACACAGGACCTGGTGCCATGGTGTTTTACTGTATGGTAAGTAAATAAGATTTGGGAGCCCTTTACACTCAGATGCAGCAGAAAGACACGTTCAATGTTATGTAGCAACTGTGCTATCAGTTCAATACAGCAGGTATCAAAATACCCACTGATTCTAATCATAGTGAAACTGGGCAAGACCTTGCAGGTTGGGACTCATTTGGGTTCATCTGGGTCTGAACAGCTGAAGCAGATTCACAACATAGAGATTTGATAAAGGTTGCTTGGTGCCTGTGTGGTTGCTGTGGGGCTCTGAGGGCTGGAGGCTCTACTGCTGTGGGGGACAGCAAGAGGGGGTCCAAACCTGTGTCCTCTGCTGGAAAATAGCTTGATTAATTCACAACAGACAATAAATGCTTAACTCATTCTCACAGGTAGGTGGAGGCAAATCATGTGATGAGATTTTATATTCAGTTGTTGGACTCAGTATCTAATGCATTTCTTGAGTAAGGTACATGTGAGATTGAGAAGGTGAATGAAGTAATAGAGATGATTAGATGAAAAGTACATAACAAACAGAGAGAGATTGGCAAAATTCTGGAATTTACTGAAAAATTTACTCTGGAAAGGGGAAGAATTAAAAGAGAGCTAATAGAGATGCTTAAGAACACTACTTTAGAAAAACTTAGCAGTTTCTCTACTTTATAGCCCCTGATTATAAAACTACAAAAAGGAGCTGTGCAAAAATTTAGAGGTGGTTCTATGAAAACCTTTATACAACAGAACTAGTCTGTAATACTGGACTTTTGCAGAAAATCTTTGAATATTGTAAGTAATTTTAAAAAGGAGGCTCTAGTATAGCTGCAAACATTGATGGGGATGTTGAGGTAGAGGGATACCTGAGATGCAGTTGTCGTGCTTGTGTTTATCTGGAGCTTGCTCAACTCTCTCTGGAGCTCCTGTCATCCTTTTAAACCATAGCCACAAGGGATTCTTCCAGGAATTTGGTAAGACTTTTAAAAGCAACTCAAGAGCCCCCCATTGCTGGTATGGTGATGAATACCTGTCCGCTGAAAAGTAGATCTCTTGCATGTTTATCAAAATAAGCATTCAAAATTGGTCGTTCTTGCAAAATCATTCAAGATCTCTCATTTTTTAAAAAAACTCCTTTTGTTGCTTGCTAAATTTGCAGTTACATATTTATCAAAATCAGCGTTCAGAATGATTCCTCATTTTTAAAAATATCTGTTATTGCTTCCTGCCTTGGGAAAAAAAATCTCAGTCTCAGACTGCAAACAGAGTCAAGATGATCAGGCTCCCATCTTTCCCCCTTCAAGTATATCCAGATTCAACAAGGACATTTTTTCAAACATATATTCAGGAGTGTATAATGAACAAGATGCTGAGGAGTACCATGTCTCTGCAAAGTCAGATTTGTGCTTCTGTAATTACGCCACACAAGAGTATATCCTTTCTTATTGTGATCCGAATCTGGCCCTCAAAATTCAGGTTTTAATCAATTAGCAAACAAAATTTGTCTCCTTTTCTGAACTGCCCTGCAATTTTAGGTTCTCAAAACTGGACTGGAAAGCTCATAATAGCAAACATTCTCATGATGTGAGACTCCTGGTATTTCCTGCTCCCAGTTTGGCTAGACACACTGTAACAGTTGCTTTTCTCATGGTATTTGGGTATAGTAGTTGGCTGTAAATGGAAGCCTAGCTAGACCAAGAAATCCACAGCTTTTCAGACTCATAAGAAACTGCACCCAAATACAGGATCAAATTTGTCGTATGGCCTCAACCTTAGTAATTGATTCCCTGCAGTCTGAAGGTGTACAAACTCTAGATTAGGAAACTTGACTCTCAAGTATTAAAAAAAATCCTAAGCACGAAAGAAGCAATACAGAGAAAGATTAACATATACATACATGAAATTGCAAATTAGGTAAGCATCAAAAAGACTTTGGTAGTATTCTGTTTTGACTTGAGAGTCAAGATTGGAGGGAGATTGAAGGCAGTTTGCTATTTTAGATAATAACATCCATCCACTACTATGGGAATCAGTGTGGTCCTTTTCATTAAACTTAGTGGAAGCTGAATTAGCCTCTAATTCAGTGAAACACTGAAATTGGGAAAGATGCTTTGTGGCATTCCTCTGGAATGGGAAAAAAAATGGTTCTGGATTCTGCGCAAATCAATCACTGTTTTGTCATTAAAATTAGTAGGAGCAGCACTGGGCCCTAAAGCTGTGAAATGTTTCTGTAATAACTTGTTTTGTCATCCTTTAGAATAAAGAAGCCAAATGATATAATGGTTTTCTCAAATGCAAACATGCAACTATAAATCCTGCTGACTTCTAAAAAGTTATTTCCTAACCTATAAATTTTTAAACTATATTGTGTAAATATAAGTTTTGTCAGCCATTTCAATTAAGATGTAAGAGATATGGCCCTGCCCAGTGGACTTCAATACATCAGGCAGCTGGAAGAATTGACTTTTTGATGAATCTTTGAAAGATCTTGGTGGAAATTTCAGGAAAGGAAATCCTTTACTCTCAAAATACACAGACATCCTGGTATTTGAAATGCTGCAACAATCACCTACAACACCTACAACAATCACCTGCAACAACACCCCTAGTCTCAGTATCACACTGCCTGGGATTGAAGGTTGAGGAGATAGTGCCAGCCAGCGCAAAGCCAGCAGAGCTTTGCACTGTGAGCGTGTCCGTAGCTAGGATCTGGCCCACATTTGGGAGCATCCAAAAGTCCTTGCTGTCCGATGGCATTCATTAGGCTCAATGAATGGAATTGGTTGTCTCAGCTCCTAGAGAACAGACAACCCTTCCTGAGTCTGCTCGCAATACCGGCCTTGTTTGCTGGCAAGTCATAGCATCATGGCCAAAGAATGCATGGTCACGGAAATTGGACTCCCCTCTTGTCCGCTGGAGTAGTTCTGCCAGGTCATAACTAGCGGCCCTTGGCAGGACGGCACAGGGAAAGCTTGCACACTTGCTGCCTGTTCACACGACAAAAAAATTTCTTGGTGGTTTGTGTCCAATCAGTGGCAAAGTTGCTCAGATTCTGCAAATCCCCATTACTGGCCTGGAGCTTGTGCCACCTTGACGATATCTATCATATACATTTCTGTAAATGAAAAAAATGGATCCAGATAAAGTCAGGGCTGATACTGGGACTTCATTCAGCAGCTTGAAAACAACTCTTTGTGAGGATCTTGACTTGAAGACTTTGAAATCATCCCTGGTTAGTGTGGATTTTGCATCTCCAGAAGTTCCTCTTTGTGGAGGAAGGATAGAAATAACAGATTTACAGTATTTGTGCATGTGTGGGAGGAGTTGGTTTTACATTACTAGGAGTAGAATGGAGCTCCTTAAAAACAGTCGTGTTCAAGATAGATAAATGTTACCAAAGTTCTTTTTGTAGTTAGAAAATGGGATGGTTATAGGCTTCCAAGACACAAAAGTACCTTTTAGTAAAGGTCTTCAAATGAATTTTTCACGGAAAAAAAAATGATGCTTGTCCTCTAGAATCTTTCTCCAGCATTGTTAGAGCATTAAAAAAAAAAAAAAAAAAGTAAATTTATTAAGGCTGATATTGCAACTCACTTCCTTAGCAAGAATAATTCAGCTTGCAGGACAAATCAATCTATATTCTGAGCTTCCTGTCAGCATCTGTCTTTGAATCAGTGTGCTGTGATCTGGCCATTGGTGACACTGATAAATATCTCAAGCCCACAACAATAGGCATATTGGAGTGTGAATTCATGAACTAAGTATGCTTGATAACAATCAAAACACAGCAAAGGTTTGTAAGAGAAGGGAGCATTCTTGCTCAGAGTATTTTCTTTTTCCTAGGAATAAATATTTGTGTCTGATAACACCATATATTATAGGCACCTGGCAAAACTGTGCTTTTGGTTAGAGCAACTTTCATGATGCAGATGTAAAGACCATTTTGTCTCCTGACCACTATACTTGTCATGGTGAATTATCTACCAGTTGTGGCACTGAAAACATTAGATTCATTTTGGTAGCACTCCCATGCTGTGCTGCTGAATTGAACTGGCATGCATGAACTGCATCCAACCATCCTGGCACTCACTGAAGGTATTATTTTTATTGCCCAATGCTGGAAGCCTTCTACAGAGACTGTAACAACGAGCCTAGTCCCAAGAAGTTTGCAGTCCAGGATGCTAACAGCTGAATAGTGCTGCAGTGCGAGAGAGGAGGATCAGGGTGACCTGGGAAGATGCAGCTGCAGAATCATGTGACATTCCCAAGGCCAAACTTTCACAGAACCCAAAGGATTTCAGATGCTTTCATCTTTAAATCATATCTAGTAGACAGGGTGATGGTTGATAATGTCTTAAAGCTTTGCAGACTACCTCTGCCATAAAGTACATTAGCATTTTGAAGACAGTTCTTGGTTTAACATTATCACCAAGAAATCCCTCCAGTATTATTTAAAAGACTTACTGTGATTTTTTTTTTCTATGACTTATGTTATCTTTTGAGCAGATAAAAGATGACAAGGATAAAGACAAAGCACCTAAGGAGGAATTTAAAAGTATCTGGGATCGTAAGAAAGGACTTCCTGAACCAAAAGCACAGAATGGAGAACGTGAACTCCCTGGCCAAAAACTTAAATCTACTGAGAATGCTTTTGGGTAAGTTCCAAATGAATACTGGGTTTATGTTATAGCAGAGCAGGTGGCCTTTTCTGTAACTCTGCTCATATCCTTTTAGCAGCTTAGTATAACACTTAAGTTACAACTGCAGCAGAAGCTGTAATATTCATTGGGTGTTAAAAACTTTTTCAAATGAGATATTTACCTTTCCTGAAATAGCGTATTTCCAATTACACACTTGCATTGGATGAAACTGCTTGATCAGCATAGAACAGTATCCAGTTTGGTAACTCCTGGCAAGCCTTGAAAATAATGGCTGTAGAGTTAGTTGAAAATCTCTTCCAGGCATATTTTTTCCCCTTTTATAAGCACCATAAAAGCTTCATTTCTTCAGGAAAATACTGGCCTTATGGCTATAGTGGGGAATCTAAACAAAGAATTTCACCAACAAATTGGTGAAATTGATGGTGAAAAGATTGTTAAGGGATTCTACATGCTAATGGACGATACATGAATCAGAGCAGAAGTTCTTCCTTTAATAAAGGCCTAGGAATGAATGGGTTAAAAATGTTCATTTTTTTCCTTCTGCACCTCTGTCCCTCTTGTGTGGATGGCAGATGGGTTTTGCTGTTGTATCTCAGCATTACCCTTGTGCATCTTCTGGGAAAAGCAAACTTTCTCAAAATAAATGCAGTTCAAATGTCCCTGGAGACACTCTGACTTAAGGCCAAAACACAGATCAAGTGAGACAGCACAAAGATGGAAGAACAGGAAATCAGTCTTCCTCAGAACTGTCCTGTATCTTGAGTTGGGTCACATCATCAGTAACAGGAGAACAATTTTCTAAAAATATTTTTGTTGTGTTTTCATTTATTTTGCTTCCTGTGGGAGACAGAGTTCAGTGGCAACATATAGATATGGGTTTCCACTCTTTTCATTTTCTGTTTTTTTTCCACTGTTTCCCAAATGTGTGAAGAAGGGGTGTCTTACCCATGGCTTGTTTTGGAACCATCTTCTTGTTTTTACATGAACATACCAGATGCTAGTAAAAAAGCTTTGACTGGGTCTAAATGGTGAGAAGGCGAATAAAACAGAGTGATGTAGACTAGAAAAAAAAAAAATCTCCTAAGTCTCATTTGTCCACTTAACTCAATAAAAGAATTACATGGAAAAAGAATATATATTTTATTTCTTCACTTTCCTATCTTCCTACCTGTTTCCTGCTCATTTTCATGCACAACTGCAGCAGTCCTATGATGTAATACAGTTTTTTCTCACATTGTTCTGACACTTTTGGCTCCTACAGACCACTTCTTTCCTTTACCTCCTCTCTGAAAGCTGGCAACCAACTTCATTTCTTAGCACCAAAGAGGCACTTATGAAACTCTTCCTCCACCCAGTATCTCAATAGTAATCGCTCAATGTTGACAATAAGGAGCAGCAATTCCCAGAAGCTGTTAAAAACAAATGAGTTGAGGAGGTGGAGGAGATTAAGGAGAATTGCTACTAGTAATTTTTTCCTACCTCAGATTATCCAGAACCAACATGGGAAGCCCAGCATGTTGCATGAGAATAAAGTATGTTAGGAGTAGATATACCTAAACAGAACTCAAAATGTGCTGTGTGAGGAGGACAAAGTAGACACCTGAGCTCTCCAAACACTAGATTCTACTTGTATCAGTTGACTTGTATCAATTGAAAGCTGAGAGTAGCTCTGTTGATTTCTTTGAAGCTATCTACTCGGATGTCATTGAGGATTAACCCTTCTTGTGTACCAATATAAAATAGTGGACATTTGTTAAGAGAATCTCGACAGAAATTAAAACCTTTGTACTCTTAATTTTTGAATCATTATATCTATTTGAATGATTACATCAAAAGCATCATTATATCTGTCTGCAATGACTTGTTACATCTTGTTTGGCCTCTAATCTTGCAGGTGTGGGTGGTTTGGCAAAACACACACCTCAGAGAGCAAGACTAAAAGTCAATGAAGTTGCAGCCCAGTGGCAAAGCAGGAGGAAAATCTTAAAACAGACAGGGTTTTCTCATGGCATGTGCAAGACAGAGGAACTGGATTCTTAGATATCCTTAGATAGTCAGGGTTCATGAAACATTTGAGATCTTGACATCTCTGCAGACTGGATTGGATACCATACACTTCGGATCAGACATCATACCTCAAGTCTGAGCTCTCATTTTGTTTTCAAATAGATTCACTGGAATTTAAAATAGAGTTTCCAATGTTTTCTAGCAGTGCTCTAGGTAATTGTATATACCTTTCATTTTAAAAAAATATTCTTTAATTAGACATTGCTACATGACGGAAGCCCTATTAGTGATAATGTACATTAACATGATCCTTATGGGGAAGTGTATCCTTGTGGATCTACTTTCATGAGTTAACTGTCCTGCAAAATTATTCAGGGGTAGGACCAGGCACAGAAAAGCATAGTGGTAAGGTTAGGGAGTTACAAACTATGTAACTGTAACTTTAGATTAGAAAATCAGATATGAGAAATTACTGGGGATACATACTCACAGAAGTCTAGAAAATGGTGGGATTTTTTTCAATTTTGCTTTGAGGTGTTACACTTTCACAGAAAGTAAATTTCATTTTCTAAAATGAAGTAAAATAATTGTCAGGTCCTTGCCATACTCAGATGAAAAACAAAAGCTGAGATTCCTTTAATAATAATAATAATAATAATAATTTTCTTGTGCTGTTTTACCATATTTTTTAGTAATGCAATTCCCAATGAGACATTCTGCCTTGCTAGCACAGAGCTTCATGCAACTCAGTAACAAAATGTGGGGGCAGAGGAGTCTGTAGTAGTAGTATTACAATGTGATTTTGAAACCACAGGTAAATCAGCTTTGATCCTACAATGTCTTTTCATTGGTTAACCCCACTGGAGTTAGTGATTTTCAGTGTAGGAGAGGGCTCTATCTAACTGAGTTGTAGAATTGGGTATGGTTCCCTGTACTGCAGATTTGCGATATTTGCTTTTCATGGTAATTGTTGTCTCTAATGTGATGATCTGAGTAATGAGCTCTACTGGCTTTTATTACTATTGGAAATCCCGATTTGTACAATCTTGCTGTATTAAATTCTGTAGTATCATATTTCTAATACTGAAATCATTAGTATCCAGAATCTCTGAAAAACAACATAACAGAGCAGAAAATTTTAAACCAAATCCATCATATTCCTTTTCTGTCTTTTTTTGAATACCATTCTGATGATACCTCTTAGGTGACTGTCTCTTGCCAGAAGTCATAATAAACACACTCAGAGAGCAGACACTTATCAAAACATTGATGTGGTAATTATATAACCAGGTGATAATATTCAATGCTCTTAAAAGTATGCACTTCACATGAACAATTTATGTGTATATATATATATATATTTTGTCATATTCTTTCTTTCCATCTCATAGTAGAGCTGCTTGGAAAACTTCTCATCCTCTCCCGTGGAAAGTTGCCATTAAAAATAATTTCCAGTTTCTTAAGAAAAGGTCATACTTTCCCTGGAAAATGTCAGCTAAAGAGCCAATGAGCCTCTTTGGTCTTACAAGCTAGAGAATTCCAAGTGGCAGGTGCTTAAGATGAGACAAGAACGTTGTACTGGTGAAGCAATAAGATTCTCTTTTTGCCTCTCCTGTCTGCTTCCACCTTCCTAAAGTCTTAATTATTGCTTTCCATTGCTGTGTTTTCTATTTAAAGTGAAACACATTTGTTGAATGTGCCAAAAGAGGTGCAACATGGTGCAGTTCTTGCACTGATAAGTGTAGGAGACTAAATATCTCAGCCTGCTTAATTCCTGATAAAAAAACCCTTTACATCTGTTGTAGAAAGTTGAGAAGAAGCAAAAGATCTTACAAGAGCAGTATCTTTGTGTGCTTGTGCTGCTGGATAGTGGGTGACTCTAACCAAGAAGGGACAAGCTGTGGTGTTTGAGCTTTCCTTCCCTTCCTTTCCCAGCCGCTCCAATTTGAAAGGGGCAGAGGAGGCGAAGCGGGGGGCTCAGCCCGAAGCTGGAAAGCGCCTGGAAGACCTGCGCCGTCGCCGAGGAGAGAATGAGAGCGAGGAGTTTGAGAAGATGAAGGAAAAGCAGCAAGAAGCAGCTGTGGAGCTGGAGGAACTGAAGAAAAAGCGCGAGGAGCGCCGGAAGATCCTCGAGGAGGAGGAGCAGAAGAAGAAGCAGGAAGAAGCTGAGAGAAAAGCCAGAGAGGAGGTACTGTTGCTGGTTACACAAGGAACTGGTCCTTGACTGTGCTTCAGATTGAGTTCTTTATCTTTTTGGTTATTCCGTCTTTCAGGCAGGGCTGTTCCTTGCTGTTTGTCAGGAGGTGGTCTGTTACAGTGGACCCAAATTTCAAATACACTGCCTGGCATTAAAATCATCCCATTTTTGTAACTTGCAGATTTAATTGCAGTCAAGAAGACATATTTGATCCCAATAGCCATGTCATACAGATGCTTTAGTGAGGACATGAGGTAAAATATTTATCTACCAGGGTAGAAAGAAAAAATGTGATTTCTAGCCTGAGAAGACAAGACTCTGATGATGTCTTCATAAGCCAGGATTTTATTTGTGGGAGCAAGGAAATTCTTAAATTTTGAGGCACGCAAAATTTTCAGTACAGCATTGTAGTTGTTAATTCCAGGAGGATATCTTTTTGATTATGCAACCTGAATTGTAGAAGCATGACAGAAATTAGTCTGCTGCAGCTGAGCTGGAATTCTAATGCTTTATATAATAGTAATCTCTAGCACTATTATCATTATTATCACTATATGGGCTAGATCTTATTAGGAAGTTATTCTTGTGTATTTAAATATTGAGTACCCAAGCATATCTGTTCATAGGTGCTTCTTCTTCCAAGAGGCTGTATAAATAGGATTTTAAAATCTCTTGTGCATCATTTAGGAATCTGAGTTGTTTAGAGGATGTAGTTTTAGAGGCTGAAGAATAATAGCGTTTAGCAGCTGAACACCAATTGCTTTTATATACTAAGCTCCTTGCAGGGTAACTCAGTAGAAACAAGGACTGTACTTGCTTTGCAAGCAGAGATTGAATTTACAGACAATAACAGTGGTTGTCCTTTGAGGACTTCCAGTTTAGTAACTAAGGGCGTAAAAACTCCTGTTATCTCTTTGGAGGGAAAACTCCAAATCATTTAATCTCCACTGCTTTGGTCATCTCTTTGTTTTTTCATCCGCATTTAATTGGCATAAAAATCCCTAGAGCTGGGGGGAAAGAACAGTACAAAGAAGGTACAATAGGATAAAAAATGAATTTCAGAAGCAAAATGAGACCATGGGCATTTCTGATGTTTATACCTGTTTGGACAAATGAGAATTTGGGCAAAGTGACTGATTTTCTTAAAAATCTACTTTCATCAATGTGCAGACTCAGAGAACTCTTTAAATGTATTCTTTAATAATGTTTTTAAACTAGGTATAACTGTGAAAACATCAGATGCAGATTATGAAATCTAGTCCTTAATGAAACAGGATTGTTAGAGGTGTGCTTTGTTACCTCTTAAGGTTGCACTACATGCAATTAATCTGGTCATCTAACTGTGAGGAGAAATTAAGGCAGTATAGAATAACCATCTTCCCTAGTTACTTGCTGAATATTGTGATTAGCATTATTCTATTAACAGATTTCAGTTAGGTCCCTGAAACTTCTGGCTGGTATTAAAAAAACTCTTCTTGGAAAATTTGACAAAAATTTGCAAGACTACAAAGCCTTATAGTGGTGACAGTTTCTGAAAGGAGAAATGACCTTTTTTTTTAGGAGGAGAAGAAGAGGATGAAGGAAGAAATTGAGCGGAGAAGGGCTGAAGCTGCTGAAAAACGTCAAAAGATGCCAGAAGATGGTGTAACTGATGAGAAGAAGCCATTTAAATGTTTCAGCCCTAAAGGTTCATCTCTCAAGGTAATCTTAGGGATAACTATATCATACACACAAAATAATGAGGATTATAGTTCAAACCAACTACCAAACATCCAAGCTATGTGAAAATACTTGAAATTAGGCACAGGACATTGCTCTGAAACAGGACTTAGCCTAAAAACTTCAACTGAAAAAAAATCATACAAAGAGATAATTGAAAATTAGTAAGCCTTTCTAAAAATACAGTCTGGACTGAGAATTACTTTTCTTGTTGATCAAAAATGTCTAAAAAGGATCTTCACTTGCAAGAGGGAATTATTTTGGAAACTTAAAGCAGCATTACTGTGCTGATTTGTAATGTTAATTTATTATAGGAGTATTTTGTTAACTGAAGTAGGGAGAAATCCTAAGTATTTTCTCTGTTCTTGGACATGCACAATTGCTTTCCTTGCCAGATTATTTCAGACTGTCTCATGTGAGAGTTCTAGTTTATGTGTAATATTCCTAAAAATCGCATTCAGAAGTGCTGGGCGTAATTTCATTTTCTTAAATAACAGAAAGAACCCCCCTACCTTTACTGCAGGAATTTCTAAGTATTCTTCTGTGGCCTATATTACACGGGTGGTCAGATAACTCAGTAAAATGGCCTTTCAGTATATGAAAAAAAAAAATCCTGACCCTGCTGAAATTACTGGGAATTTTGTTTTGGTATTCATTTCAGTTGTTTTCTCAGTTCACACTCAAACTACAGACACCTATTCATCATTTTCCACTATGTTTTTCTTTTCTTGCTTTATGTCATTAGTCAGCCATGAATCCAAAAATGTCTGTCAAAAAAGGTACCTTAGTGTACATGAGGAAAGGAAAAGAACCAGGCAGCAGGCTAGCAGGGAGGAGCGGGAGTTGGACCATGAGTAGACTTCCCGGGGTTTAGGAAGCGTACTGCATCAACTGCAAACTGCATTTAGTCAGAATGACATTTATACTTGCAAAACTTTGTTTTGAATTGATGTGCCGCTTTGGCTCTAGAGTATTTTGGATGAGATTACAGCAAATGTGATGGCTAAATACTTCCGATTGAACTTGACTTTGACTCCTCAGACCATTCAGGTCACAAATTTGAGGACAGCTGTAAATGAAGGTTGACAAAGTGCATGAGTATTGCCTGGTATGACCATTTGCTTACATTTTTGGTTACATATCGATAACTAAATCTAATTATACAGCTTCTTCTTGGTGCTTTTGAGAAGGCTTCTTTTCCTTTGTTGTGTTTATTAAATTGTCTTTTATGACATACATTTGGAGCCTTAGTTCGCAGATGACTCAAAAAAGAGGAAATTATTGTTTGAAAGTGCTTGATAGAAAGATGTAGATTGTAATTTGGGGGACAGTGGGACAAAACAATGGATTTGGCAAAAGTTTAGAGAATAGTTTTCAGAGAACATTTAGACTCATGCTTTCTGAATACATTTTTGTATTGTTTCCAGGAAAGCTGGAGTTTTCTGAACTTTGTTTAGCATAAAAAGCCCTGTTTTCTTTTTTTTTTTTTTTTTTTTTTTTGGTGATGACAATTGCTGTTTGTTTATTATGACATGTTCAGCAGAAGTTGCTCATTAGAAAATTTCATATATGCAACTTCATACACATACATCTTTCTACTTCTCTCTGAAAAACAACAGTGATACTCTAGATGTTTCAGTCCTGGTGTCTGTGGGTGGCCAGAGTAGATTTGTAATGCTGCTGAACTTAACACCCCAAATTGTTTCTTGGCCTTCTATGGTCAGTAACTGAGCAGAAAATAATTTTAACAACTTGATGTAAAACTTGATGTCAAACTCCAGTTTTAAGAGGTCTTCAGTTGCCTTTCATTTGAACAGAGTGCTCAGGTCTGCCTAACCTGATTGATGTACAGGCTGAGGTCCCAAGAGACTATTATACAGTGCCCGAGTTATCTCTTGACTTGCAAAGCATTTGGCACATATTTTCTCACCCAATGGTGAGACACATCTAGTTAGATGTGTTATGAGCCATGTGTAACCCATAAATCCACAACAGTGGGTGGGCAGGTGGAATTAATAATGAGAAAGAGGAGGCTGTATTAAAAGACATTTTGGAATATGTGCACGTTCTGTATTCACCTACATCCCAGTCTGGCAAAGAATCTTTTTCTCCTTCTCTGTTCTTACTGACCATGCTAAACTTTTGGAGGAAGAAAGAATGCAAACTCTGCTGCTCTCCTGTCCTTCCCTTGATGCTGATAGCAGCCTAACTGTGTGTAATGGAGCAAAGGAGCATGTAAGGCCTTCAGACTTAAGAGAAGCACTTTCCTCCAAGGAACTACCACCTAAAGTGTTTTTTAACATTCTTCCACCTGTATCAGATATAAGGCAAAACTATAATAAAGGGATTTCTCTTTTCTACATTTGTTTCCTCTTCCCTGTCCTCCTTAGTCCATTTTTTTCCTGAAAATATTTTTGCATATACAAATTTAAATGCTTTTTATTTCTTATAACATCTATTACATAATTTAAAGAAATGTATGAAACAGGTGTTACTGGAAATATTTAGATGGTGCTCATTTTCTAAGTCATTAGGTAAAATTATGTATTAACTTGCCCCTTTCCCATTCTGTTCTTAAGTGCAGATGCCAAAAAGAAAATGCAATTTGACCCTCAGACTTCAACTGCATGATATCTTTATTAATAGGCCAAGTAACTTCTTGCATGAATCAATGAACCAAACTTGCCTATATAATATGGAATGTGGATAAACGCATAAATAAATCTTTGTATAACTTTTCGCTTAACTTACTCTACCTCACTTGTATGTGCTGCCCTGTTCAGTAAGGCGCTGATCAGTTATGAGGCTCTGCAAGTTTTTACTTTATGTCATTGGTGGCTAATACCATGAATCAAGCAGAGTACTCCTAAGTATTGGGCAGGACTGAAATGGATTTAATTATTTATCATTTAAGCATTTAGATATATAAGACAAGCTTCTTTGGTAGTCAGTGGAGAGAGATACAGGCATCTCCAGTGGGCCTTAGGGACCTTACCTTTGCTAGAGTGAAATGAGCTGCCCTACGTCACTGCTGATTGTAGAAGACGCCAGGAGGTGTAGCTTGGACTAAGGGCTTAACTTTTAAGTAATTAAAGTTAGGTGATACAAATACTGCCTTTAAATCCTGTGTCCATTCATTGTTGAAACAGAGGCTAGCACTTGGACTTTTAGGAGTACCTGTGTGTTTCTGTGTCAAACACTCTGGAAAGTAATTCATGCTGACAAAACATAGTTCCAGGCTATTTAAAGGATAATGTTAAAGGGAACACAGAAAAAAAATATTTTAGTGCATGATGTCAAACTGAGGAAATATCTTGCTTTGTGCACTAACGGTCTTGCTTTTCCTATTTCTCTTACAGATATATTTTGTAATTTTGTTTACTGTACGTGCCAACCATTTTGATTTTTTTTTTTTGCATGGAGTTTGTGTGATGTGCAGTGTCTAAATAGCCTTTGGCTGTGCTGTTGCTGTGCAGCATAAATGCATTTGTTCTGTTTGTTGAATACATGTGTGTAAACAGTTGTTTGCTCTAAACGGATTCAACATATTTTTCTGTTCCCCACCTGCACTGCTTTGGGGCAGATGCTCTACCTGAGCAGATCCCTAGAACAATTACTCATAAACGTGTATTACATGTATGGGCATGTAAGGTATCTGCCTCCTCAGGAGGACCATGTTCTGTTCTAAGAGTTGCTTCCTCACTCCGCTGTCCTCTTTAATTTATTTGCTTCCCTGCCTTCCTATGCTGAACAATCCCCAACTTAGTCCTGATATCACACCAGGTGCTCAGAGAACCATCTCCATGAGATAAATGATAACTCTGTCTTTTTACAGCAAGCCCAAGAATACAAGTCCTTCCTTCCCCCACCTGCCCCCCTCTTACCCAGTACCTCTGGCAGCCAGGTTTTCCAGCTGTATAGAAATGTTATGGCTATATGGGCAGCCGATCCCCTTCCTGAACCCAGGAAGACTCTGGAAGGTGTCAAGTCTTCAGCACTTTTAAAGATCTCTCCCTTTTGTAAGAGGTCAAGTGCAGTCTGAATTGAACTAGAAAATGCTGTAGACAGGTTATTGGTGTCATTGCACTGAGTGCTGCTTCCTTAAGGTATTCCACATTGTTCATCTGTGCCGCTGGCTGGGACATCGTTGGTGCTGCCAAGGGACCTGTTCATGCAGAGTTCAGGATGAAGTCCTGGCTCATGTTGTGCCTTGTATCGGTATCCACGGGGGTGCACATGCAGGGCTTTGGTGTTCTTGAGCTCCTCTCTGATATGTTGCTGCCATCTTGTGACAGTGTGTTGAAACAGTTGGCGTGTACGGAGCAAAGCCCATCTTTCCATTTAAGACTATCACGGAACATAAGCTGGCAAGTAAAACTCTTAGCATAAATTACTCCCCAAAATATATACTTTTTAGAGCTTTAGAGATTCATTTGGCTGGATATGATACTAACTGGAGTTTCTCCAGTTAGCTTATTTCACAAATTCTGCACTGAAATGAGGTACCTACGTTTTTGCTAGTAAGAATTTGAAAAATAAAACCTCTATGCCCAGTTTGTAGTCATTGCCTCTTGTCCTGTCACTGGGCCACTACTGAAAACAGTCTGGCCACATCCTCTTGACACCCTCCCTTAAGGTATTTTTACACGTTTATAAGATCCCCCCTCAACCTGTTCAATCCAAGAAGCTGGTAAAAGTCTCATGAGTGCTTCGTGATTCTTTTTCACTGGAAACATTATTTTCCTATACAGAGAATAAACAATAATGATGGAATGGAAGGTACTGGTTTGCATAGATATCGACTCAGAAATGACCCTGCTGAGTATGAGCATGCTTTTTTGGAGTTCAGGTTAAGTTGCCAATGTCCTGGAAAAACGTACATGAGGTAGTGTACATGGATGAGCTCCAAATCTGGCCCAGTCTGTCTCATCTCAGGGGGAAAAAAAAAAAGTTATTATATTTACCCGTCTTGAGAGATTTATACTTGCTCCTGTGTGGAAGGTATGAGTAAATTTGGCATATAAGTTTTAATGAATATTAACTTTCTGGTAAGGTAAATATCTTTCCTTTTATCTCCTCCTGTACTGAGAATTTATTCTCTCGCTGCAAATGAAACATGAAAGAATATCCAGGATGCAAACATGTTTATGTAAAAAAATAGTTCCACCCTCATGAGTATTCTTAATAACCGGACCCTAACTATAAAATCTGTGTGTGTGATTGCAGTGATTTCTGTTAGAATCCTTCTCTTTCAGATTTACCTAGAGGTTGGCTTTAACCTTGAGATTTGAAATGATATTTTACTCTGACGTTACCTTACTTATTACCTCAAAACTTACGGCCTTTGTTTTTATTTTTTCTAGATAGAGGAAAGAGCAGAATTTTTGAACAAGTCCGCTCAGAAGAGGTAAAACAACAAAACACACAGTAGATTCAGTCAGAGCATCCAAATGTTTAATTGGAGGGATAATAATTTTGTTCCTTCATTCTTTCTCTTTTCCATTCCCTACAGTGGTATGAAACCTGCCCACACGACAGCAGTTGTCTCAAAGATTGACAGTAGACTTGAGCAATACACTAGCGCAGTTGTGGTAAGTTAATTTCAGGTCACATTGACTCAAATACTAACAGCTTCTGGCACTTCTCTAGTTGACCTATTACCTATTCAAGAATTTCAGAGAATTTTTTCACTCTTTTTTTTTTTTTTTAATGAGACTTACAGAAAAAAAAATGCTTAAGAAAACCCTGAAACCAACATTCAGATGTATAGCTAGTCAAAATTTTCAGCTTCCTCAGCTCATACAGGTTCCACTTTTCCTTGAATCTGTAATGTGCAAAACATGCTAGAGTTTTGAAAAAAAAGAGTTTGGCCCAGGATTTTGGAGAAGACACATTGACTGTCCACTCCTTTCTCCCCCAGAACCCCATTCTCTAAAAAGCATCTTTGCAAATATTCCATAGCTGCTAAAATTTAGCCTTAGACTAATCTGGAGCTTTAAAGTTAAATCTCTGGGTCATACAGAACAGAGTCTGATGCCCAGTGACAGATTAACATTTTTCTCATGCTTCACATAGGAACTTCTTTCCTGTGTGCCTAGGAGAGATATATTTACAGGCAGGAGGGACTGAGACTTGGAAGAAGACAAATCAAAGCCTTGGGGCAGTTATGCAAACAGCTGTGGTTGCCACGAGATTTAGAAATGTAAAAAATGCAAAACTCTGTGCCTGACTGTAGTTCTCATAGCCTGACTTGTCGAGCGTGCAGGAACTGCAAATCAAAAAGGGGCAGGTTCTTAGCGGCATCTCTTGAGCTGAGTTCTCTTCTCCATCCTTCCATGAACATTGCTGGAAGTAACTCCAGCTGCTACCAGTGCATTCCCCATCCCAGTCCAGTTCAAGCATTCTGCATATCCAGGTCTTATTGCCAAGCACAATCTAACCTCAATTCTTTTGCAGGGCACAAAGGCTGCAAAACCAAATAAGCCAGCAGCCTCTGACCTTCCTGTGCCAGCCGAGGGTGTTCGTAACATCAAGAGCATGTGGGAGAAGGGGAATGTATTTTCATCACCCTCTGGGCCAGGAACACCAAATAAGGTATGTATTTAATTTATGTACAGATTATAAAGTATTTTGTTTCAGACTTGACCCTACAGTTCTTCTTCATGTGAATAAGCCTGGTTCCTCTTCTCTATGTCAGTGGCAAAGAATGTCCTAAAGGATTCTCAGGTCTGGTCCTCAGATATGGCTGCAGTATTGAGTACACACAGAGCTTAGCTGTGAATCAAGTATTGAGAGTCACATCAGGTATTTTAGACAAATATAACTGGCTGGTTCAAGCTAAGTACAGAGAAATTCTTTTTTTGGGGGAAATATCCTTTGGCAGAAAGGCAGAAGGAGATGCAATGTAATAGATGAACTACTAATGCCTTGTAAATCACAGGCAGAAGCATTTGTGAGACTTCTCTTTCCTATGTAAATTCTTTTTTCCTATGAGTTTTTGAGCTGTTAAGTGTTCATCATAGCTGAAAACCATGAGCCATGGATTGAAGGAATTTATTTTATGAATACCAAAGAAGCTTTAGCAATTCATTCCAAACTTTTTAGTATTTGTTTTAATATTTTAAGTCTCATGTCAGTTAACTCCTCTGTTAAATTCCTTTATGCAAAAATTTAGTTTATCAATCAAAAATATAGAAAAAAAAATGTTAATATCTCCTGTCCTTTTAGGCTAAAGATTTTTTTCTCCTTTGAATGACAGTAAGAGTGGCTGAGGTTCAGGAGTCATCAGCAACTGTTGAAGGTTCATGCATAGGTTAGCTCATATCATATTAGGTCATATTAGTGAATATGATTTTATTTGCCAGCCCACATTTACCATCACTGCAAACTGGAGGTAGGAATTCAAGATAGTTTGTACTAAAGTTTGTACAAAAATCTTTGGGCTCGACAAGTTGACGCTGAGTTGTGGCCTTGGTAAGTATGTCTGTTTCAAACTCTCATTTGGCTTTATGTTTAAACCCAGGCTGTGGAAAAAACAACGATAGCTGTTCTAAAAGTCTTCTGATAAGATTTTATTATTTTGCAGGAAACTGCCGGACTGAAAGTTGGTGTCTCCAGTCGTATCAGTGCATGGGTAACTAAGAGCCCAGATGCCAGTAAATCACCTGCTGCAAAACCTTCTGTAAGTATACCTCCAGCATGCATTTTCTTTAGTGATAGGGGGTCTTTCCTGAAGCAGTGGTGGCAATGGTGCTTCTACTGCAATTTCATAGGTTTTTTTTGAGGCACCCAGCTGCATGTCCTTCCTTAGAAGCTTAGTTCACAGAGGCCCTGCTAATTTCTGGGTAACTGAGAGGGATATGAGACAGAGCGGTTCTCACCTTAAAACTGAGGGGACCTCCAGAAAGACACCCAGCAGAGAAGGGCATTTTTTTTTACCAGCTCTGAAACCATACCATTAATTTAAAAATTTCCCAGCCATAAACTTATGATTTGGATATTTAAACTTTTAAGGGTCTAATTATCACTTCTACTGATGGTCTATTAGCCTGTTCCTTTCTTGAGTGGAATCAGACCCCTGCTGCATGGGTAGGAGCAGAAACAGGTAATTGTGGAGCCGGAAGGAAGGGATGAGGAACTGGACCTGAAGATATCTGTATTGGGGAAAAGCAGAGTCACTCTATATTAATGGAGCTTTACTGAAGGACTGGTTTCCTCTCATATGCTTATGCAGTATACTTGTTACCAGTACCTTGCCCTTTATCAATGGTGCAGTCCTTATATTTTTAGCGTGTATTTTTTCTGAGTTCACACTATTTGTCCCAAAGAAGAATTTGGAATTTGCAGTGGTTATCCATATCCAGATTACCCATATCCATGCCCAGTCAGTATTTACTACTGGTTTCAAGGAGCTTAATATAATCAGAATCCCAAATGGAACTGTATATGAAAATAAAAGCAGTTACGGTGGTGACTCAGTCTATAGCCGTTGAAAATTACGAGATTTGCTTCCAGATCTTCTTCTCCTTCCTCTAAGCTACATCTTCTCAATAATATAAATCTAATCTCTTTTTTTTTTCTCTTCAGCCATATGCTTCTATATCTGCATTTTCCTCTTTCTCAATAGAGTGCTCTTTCTTCTTTCAATATTTATGCTTGATGGAATCTGCTCTTCTCCTATGCTGCTTCTTTGCTAAACTGGTCAGGTAAACCTGTTTGTAGTTGACTATGAAGAATAATATACATCTGTAATGTATGTGTATTTTTTGTTTTGTTTTGCTTTACCAGAATAAATCAAGCACAAACCTAGCATTTCTTAGTTGCCAAATAAACTCCTACTCCCAGCCCATTCCTCCAAAATAAAGAATAGTTTCAAGTTTTTGACTTCATCAAATATTTCTTTTGGAACAACATTCATAAGAAGTAATGTGGATTAGAAATCTAATCCCCATTAGATCTATGGTCAATCTAAATTTTTGATTTAAAGATTTATGGAAATGATTATATAATGATGTTGCCTGTGGTTACACAGGATTGTTGTGTCCTTGCCCACCCTGTGCTGTAGAGAACAGGAGCTATGTGGACAGTTTTGTGGAATTTTGCTGTATTCTTCCCTCTGCTGTTATTGTTGAACGTGGTTTTTGGAGTACAGAATGGGCTCAAAGTCTTAGTGAGCAGCAGCTCTCCTTGGGTCTAAATTAGGGTCTGAGCATCACTGTTGCTGTGCACATGTCTCTTGTAGAAATCAGACTTTCCTCATCACTGGGCAGTTTTCTGTCCTGAGTCAGAAATGCTGGTATGCAGGAAACAATCTACCTATGGATGGCAAGAACAAGAATCTGGAAGCCTTTCAGGATTTGAATACTTCCTGAAAAGGAGTGTAGTTACATCCTAAGTTGTTTCAATAATCTTTTCTTTGCCATCAGCAAAGGCACATATCTATCCATCTGCATTAAAGATGTATGTAGATACCAGCCTAGCATACATTTTGTTGATTCACACTCTTGTTTTTCCCAAAGAGAAGCTTGTGATTTGCTTTGGATTCTGCTCCAAGTACACAAATTCACCTTGTTCCATAGAGTGAACTCATTGCAAAGTCCAAGACACGTCACAGCACTACTTTTTTTCTGCCAGAATAGCAATTGTTGACGTTATGACTTTAAAAGATGCAACAACCCTTCCTAATCATTTGAATTTCTACAGTGCAAAATGCAGAAACCTTTACTTAAGATGCAGAGGAAGCAACGCATAGGAAGATTTTCTTTTTTGTTCTCTAAGGAGTGCCTACTCTATATTTTTTTAGTGAAATCTTTTTTAGTGTCTCTGATATAAGGTACCTGAAACAAGATTATTTCAATGTTTTATAATAACAATAATAATAATAATAATAATAATAATAATAATAATAAAGGAGAGAAATTTGAGAGCTGAGGGACAACACATCTGTGTTTTTGAGATTTGGAAATCAAGTGAAGCTGGAGCCTCTGCTACCACATTATTGTTAAATAGCTTGCCTGCAGCCTAAAAGCAAAGCATTATCCTTTGTATCCATTTTTAGCATTCCACTTACATCCTGCCACCTTAGATGTCACTCAGAATAGAACAGCCCGTACAACCCAAGATGTACTTGCAATTTACTGGGAAGGCTTTTTAGGTCAAATACTGTCTTCTAGTGTTGCATGACTGTAAAAAAAACATCTCTCCTGGGTGGGGTTTTCACAGCACAATACAGATATTTCTCATGGGTAAGTCATGTTACAGTTTTCTCTCCACTGACTGAATCTGTTTTTTTTCTCTTTGACATTGATTTTAAAATACAGGATTTAAGACCAGGAGATGTTTCTGGCAAACGTAATCTCTGGGAGAAGCAATCAGTTGAAAAACCAACAACTTCTTCTTCTAAGGTAATACCGGAATCCATTGTAAAAAGGGAAATAGCTCTGAGAGAGGCTTTCTGGGGAGAAGACCATGTTCTCCTGGTTATATGCAGTCAATTGGAATTGGACTTTTTCTGGACCTCTGCTTCTAACTTCCCTTTTTATCTAGAGTAGAGAGCACAATGAGGTGTCTAAAGGCTTGGGCAACATTGAATATTTACTTTCTCGTTTGGTAGAAAACCTGCCTTATTTCCCAGTATGAATAAATACATTTTCACATATTCAACTAGAATAACAGGTTATCATTTTTTTCAATACAGGTAACAGCTGCGGGGAAAAAATCAGAGACTAATGGTAAGTAATTCTAATAATACACTTGCATATTAAATAGAGACACTAGCACTTTTTCATAGAGACATACCTGCTTTTTTTTTTTTTTTTTTAATTTTTGTTAAAGGTTATGCAAAAAAAACTCACTTTCTTCCTTTGTTTTGTTTGAACAAAAGCCTGGTTTAGTTCANGTTTGAACAAAAGCCTGGTTTAGTTCAACATCAGAATTGACTGGTAAAATTGTTGAGCTCAAAATTGTTGAGCAATAAGCCACAACCATCTTTTTAGGAGGAGTGAGGACAAGATGTTCTGTATCCATGTTTGCAAAGTTTGAGTAATATTTGTAGCACATTTGCTATAGCCGGAGAGTGATATTAAACTTTGAGAGGTCTGAGGAGTAGGATGGTCATTTAGCTAATTACAGCATATACCAGACAACTAGGAAAGGCTCTTTTAAAGACTGCAGTGGGAAATGGATATGCCTTTTTTTTGTGAACAAATCTGGACTAGAACTTGGTTGTACACAATAGCAACACTGCATCTCATGAAGATGGATTGGTATCTTCTCAAGACAGACACAGTCTTACTACTGCTGTTTGGGGAAGACTGCCTGGATTTGCTGAAAGGAACCAGCAAAATTATCCTTCTAGCTCATTTACTGCTTAAAAAAAAAAAAAAAAAAGACACTTCAAATAAAATCAATTAGAGGAAATGGGCATCTAAGGACCTATGGGGTGGAAGGGAAATTCACTGATGGGTTTAGTAGATTTAAGATGCACTGCGGTATCCCTGGATTTTTCCAGAGATAGGAATAAAATATGTAGGAATAAAATGACCAAATGCAGAAAAAAATGCTGAGGTGAAGCCAGAGCTATAGTGAGTTTTGTGGACTTCTCATATCGTTATAGAGCCCCACAAAAGAGGCCTTCTGGCTTCCTCAGTGTTAGCTGAGCCATGCTCCTTGAGAGCCTCCTCTCTGTGGCTGCAGGGGACAAAGAGAGACCACCAGCAATGGAGTTGAGAGACTGAGTTTGAGTCCGCTTTTGTTTTACTGTGGTTTTGGTTTACCTGCCCAGCACCATCACACAGGCAGTCAAGGAGTGTGGGGTAGAGCATCCTCAGTGCTGCAGGGCAGAGGGCTCCACGGCTTCTCTGCCCCACTGCTGGGGCCATTGGATGTGAACGAGGTTGCAGGAAAATCCTGCTTGTCCTCTTGGAGACAGCTTCCCGTGAGCCCAGTAAGGTTGTTTGTGGGTCCTGCCTTTTTAAACGCTGCCTGTTCATCTGTATTTAAACACATTGAGGTTGAGAGATTCATTCGGGCCATTTCGAGCCATCCTTAATCTTTCCCTCTCTCAGCAGGTTTGAGACAATTGGAGAAAGAACCGTAGGAGGCTACTAAAGACGCTGGACCAATCAGTTGGGGGAAAAAAAAAGTGCTAAATTGTTCTTTTTATATTTATGTTTATTTACCAAAATGTCTTTTTTTTTTTTTGCATTATCCCAGTTAAAACCATGTATATTAGCACTGTATTTAATAATCAGTCTAGACATTCATCCTAATAGTACTGCCTTTGCACAAGAGCCTTTATTCCTAAAGAAATCCATGCTGTGAAATATATAGAGTCTCCTACTGATAGTCATAATTATGTATCTGAACAGTGATTTCAACTGGCATAAGAGGTCAACCCAAAATACATGTAAAGTGAAGTTGCTTAGGAAAGGTGTGCAGTAAACCTATAAAAACAGTGGTTACTTTTGGAACACAGAAGTCTTTCTGCACTTTAGACGAAGGCATGGAAGAAATATCTTCAGTTGATAATGTAATATTTTCTGTAAGTTGCCCATGTCATGAGAAATACTGCATCAATAACTTTTTTTTTTTTTCTGGTTGTTTGTTTTATACTTTTCTAAGTATCAATTTCTCCATTCTAGTTTAAGTTAATACCTGAATTTGGATGATTATGTTAGCTGACAGCGGTACTGATACTTCTTTTTGTTGTTAGTGACTAGTAATTGATTGCAATTTAGAATATATACACACATAGCTTTACAAAGTTTAGCCTAAAGGCACTACTAATGGTAGAATGCTTAAATACATGCTAGAGTATTATATTTAGTAATAAACATACATAATTAGCCGATATCACAGCTTCAAGAATAAAGACAAAAATCACACACTTTTCTGTAGTAAGATTTCATAATTGCCATTAGAGGTATGGCGAGATAAGTATTAAAAAAATTTAAATGTCAGTTGCCCAGTACTGGGTAATTAAAAAGAAAGTTATAGTTTTTAAAAGAGAAAAAGGTAAGGGTATAGAGGGTCAAAAATAGGTCACTTGTATAAAACGTTGTAGTTTTTATTTATATAAAACTACCATTATTAAAAGAAAGTAAATCTTAACACAGGGAGCTTGTTTCAAATGACTGTACACTAAATCTTGCCATTCATCAGTGCCGTACACTAGATCCACCTGAAATGAAGTAAACCTCTCTCTTCATAGTGCTTCTTTTTAACTCTCTCTCCCGAATATCTTATTTACAGATGTTTTGATTTGTATATAGTAAACACATGGCTATAAGACGTCAGCTTGGTTTGAATTTACATGCCATACAGTTTAGCATTTACATCCTACAGTGTATGGGTGGAAGAAACTGAGCAACTGAAGTAGCCCCAGAGTGCGTTGTTAACAGCTTTGTTGTGCATTTGAGCTACCGGGATCTCCCTTTTCACCACTTCATCTGTTATAATGTCTGACTTGCTCGTAGAAAAGAGGAACATTACGTTGCAGCCCAAAGATGAGCTCCCCTGCCTGGTTGAAACATCTTGTTTACACATAGAGATGCACTCAGTTATCTGTAGGGGGTGAAATTGTGCCTGACATTGTCTGTGAGTTGTCTTTTTTTTTTTTTTTTTTTTGTTTGGGGGTTTTGTAAACACTCCTTTGAGTCTTTCAAATACATTTGATAGCTGCAATAAAAATGATTTGTTCAAACAATGTATTCTGAAACTGCATCCACAATAAATGGAGTATTTCCATCAGCAGCCCATGTTTGTTAATGACTAGGGACAAGCCAGTTGTTGGCTGGTGTTCACGCTAAGGCAGTATGCAACAAGGCATCACAAAATGAAGCTGCAAGGATCTCTCCTGACATATTTTCCTACCCTAGACAGCAAAGGCCTGAAGTTGAGAGCTTCAACCTGCATATTTTTCAGGGAAAAAAGGAAAAATCTTAATTGTCATCCACTTCCATGCAAGTCAGGAGCAATGCATCATGCAGAAGTCAACACATCGAGCCAAGTAAGTTCAGATTTAATGGTACAGTCTGCCTTGGTGGTGGTGGGTCCTACAGCATTTCTTCATGTTTCCTTGGTGAAACATGGGAGGGAGACATCTCTGCGTGGATGAGACCAGGCTGGCTTTCCCATTTGCTCTCTACACCCCCCTTGTTCTTTCCTTTAATAACACCCAGCAACTCTGGCCAGGTGCTTCAGGGAGCACAGGGAAGCCTACGGCAGGCACAAATTATTCTGAATGACTGGGGAAAACACTCCTCAAACCTACAGCATCCTCTCTGCCTACTTTAACCTGCAAAAAAAAAAAAAATGTAGTCTTGAAAGTGGACCTCTCTTCTTCCCCTGTACTATGTTATTGCATTTTTCTACAGCCTTTACCTAAGTGACAGTTTCCTGCATTAATAAACATTTTTTTTTTTGCCCCTAGTTATTATATGCTTTGAGAGAAGACATACTCTGAGTACATTCAACCTAGAAGTTAATTTTACTTTTAGGCAAGTCGAGCAAAGAGGTTACTATGTGGTGGTTTGTTCCCACCAGCAGGCACCACCTCGTGGTCGATTTTGCCAATGACAACCCCTTTGAGAGACTCACCTGTCACAAGGTTTGGGGGACATTTAGTGCCATTGCAAGGTGATCGTTTTCACTGGTCATGCTTTACTCCTGCTTGCTCAAAGCTGGACTTTTCATTGACAGACTATGGATTCTGAACAGAGCTGCCCTTTTAAGCCTGCCTTTGCTTTAGCCTAGCATTACCTCTCTGGGAATACTGTAAAACATTTGTGAGTGTACCTTGGTGTCTGGTGTTTTTAAGGAAATGTTTTTTCTGTATTTTCATTAGATAAATCCAAACCTTGTTTGGAGGTATTGTTCTGGATGCTGCCAGCAGGTTGCAAAATACCTGATTTTGTGTTTGAGACTTGCAGAACAAGTTGGTGTTATTTGCTAGTAGCCCCTGTGTTCAGCTGAGTGTATTCTGATGTGGCTTATCAATGCATGTAATTGCATCTGCTCCCCCTCCAACCTCTCCTACTGTAAGAACTCAGTTTCTGATTGCTAAGAGGGAGATTACACAGAATAAAAAGTGCAAGTTTGTTCTTTATGTTCTTGGTGCATAAATCCGCAGTGGCATCTACCATTCTTGTATGGGAACCATAAGACTGCTCTCCTATCTATATTAAAATTCAAAAAGCAGAGTTCAAGTGTGTTCTATAAGTAACCACACAAAATAATTCAAGCACTGCATTTATTAAGTTTTGTTGTTATTCAAACTTTATTCATATAAAATTTCAGAGTATTAAGAAACTGACTCTATAAAAATTGCAACTATATAAAAGGCAGAGTAATTGAAGACTGCATTCCTTGATGGCTGCTAATGGTTTAGTATGACTTACCACATTGAAAACCGCATGTAAAAATATCTTATAAGTAACAGGATTTTTGTTGAGCATGTCTTTAATTAAGGAAAACAAGGAAAGAGGAAATGAGGAGACATTGTCTTTCTACCAGTAATTGAGAACATATTTCTGCTTGCGATCTCAGTAGAAGACCCATCCCCACTGGTACATTATTTCATCAACTAGTGATTGCCTCAAGAAAAGGAGGGCAAGTAACTCTTCTTAATCAGTATCAGTATAAAAAAAGAACAAATCAAAACTAAACTACAAGGTACATCTTCGGATGTGTTGTACATGGAGGTCTTGCAGAAGCCATGGACATTAATATTCTGCTTTGAATGGGTAGTACTTGTGATTGACAGCCCTAAGAAGAAAAAGAATCATTTGGTTATTTAAGTATTGCATAAAATATTTTCAACAGTATTTCACTAGTGCAGTCTCCCTCCCCTGCTGCCAACATGTTCAATTTATCTGCTGAGAGCAGATTAATTTGCACACAGAGGCTTGTGCAAAAGTGTGGCTCGGTTTGATGATCTTAAAGGTCTTTTCCAACCATAATGATTCTATGATTCTAAGTACTTGCAATATCAAGATACAGTTTTGCTAAAGAAACTACCCTGAATGACTTCTCCTTCCTGACGTTTCCTGACGTCTCATTATCTGAGGTCTACAGTTAATGACAGGAGCTCTCCTTACTTCTAGTCATATCTTTTTTCCAAGATTGAAAAAAAAAGAACATAAAAGAACAAAAAGAAAAAAAAAAGAGTATTTGGCAAGCTAGTGAATCTGAGAATAAGGTACATACACAGGCACTGCAACTGCCCTCCAGTTTCTGTTAAAGCTGAGGATGACATCCATCTCCTTTTTAGACAGTTCAAAGTCAAACACCTAGGGGAGACAAGAACAAACAAAAACAACCCATTTCACATCAGTTTGTAAGGAGATACTAAATGCACTTCATGTATTTATGACTTGAGGCAGGAACATCCTGCATCAGAGTGAGTGTCTTTAGGAAGTCCTCTCATTTCTCAGTCAAGTAGCAATTTATTCTTGAAGTAACTAAGGTAGCTGTTTGTTTTTTGAGGTGAATTCAAAGCAATGTCTAGTGGTTTTACAGAGCTGGCCATAGAGAACCCTGCAGATGGAACTGCACTGCAGACAGACAAATGGGGCTATGATCAGATTAGTATGTCACAGATATTGCAGTAAACACTTCTGCTACAACAGACAGCTACTGGGTACTAACCACAAATCAGTTATCTCACAGCTGTCATTTATCTTAGAATATCTTAGAATGGTGGTTAACAGGAGAAATGAGTCCAAAATATAGCATCACGAAAGCAATGCAGAGATGCCATCTAGAAAGGCCAGACCTCTTAGCAAACACGCTGACTCTCCCCAGAGAAACCACAGTCTCAAAATGAGCTATTAATTTTTTAATGTGTCCGGGTCTCTAGCCTCATTTGAGCATGTGGCTGTTTTGAATTTGTTTGCACCTTTACAGCCTGTCACATGGGACCATGGTAAAGCTGCTGGTGCCCAGCTTGTGTGCAGAGGTAGCCATGATCCCAATGGGAATGTTACCTTCATGTTTTCCTCAACACGATGTGGTTTGTCAGACTTGGGAATGACTATCACGTTCCTTTGGATGAGAAACCGGATCACAACCTAAGAAAGGACAAGGAGGGTTAGGAACAAGGGGTGCAGAGAGATCTGCTCAGATTTTCTCCTTCTCTTCCCTATGCTGCATCTTCTCTTCCTTCTGTGTCATGTTCCCACAGGCACATTCAGTCCTCAGAAGTTTTTACCAGACTGCACTCAGGTGTTTGATGTGAGAGCATATGCGTGCAGTCTCCTGACAAACTCCTATTTGTTTCTATCCTAGCTGGTTTTTATATCCTGGTTTCTCAAGGTTATGTTTTGATGTCACTTGGTGTAGGTGCTGGGAGAAGAATAATGACGCTACAGGCTTGTGTTAGATGGCTGCTCCAAGCAGATGAGCATAGCAATACTACAGCTTATTTTGGGCTCACAAATAAGCATCCCATGTGGTCTGTAGTTTTTGATGTCTTCAAAAAGAAACAAACAAAAGAAGAGGGGATAAATTTCTAAAGCTTTCCTCAAAAGAGAACTGCTACATATAGGTGTTTTAGGGTTACTGTTTGTTGGTCAGTTTTTTTTTTTTGTACTGCTGTTTCTGTCTGAAAATATGACTGCTGCTGGTTCCCCACAAGCATGTTGATTTATTTGGAGTACATTCCTGTGCTTTCCTTTGAAGTGCAAATTTTTTCACACTCTGAACAAGACCTTATTTGTGTAAATAGTAGCTTACGGAAGAATATTTTCAACTTGAATAATCAAGCAATTTTCAAAGCTTCTTCGTGAACAGGAGCAAACTGTGAACAATCAAGTATGTTTGCAGATGACACAGCTTCTCTGAAGAATGACTTAGCTGGAAAAGCGAGTAACAGGTTGGCTGGGTGATTTGTAAGTCAACCTCAAGGGAAAGCAAAGCGCTTCTCCCTCCAAGCAGATGAAACCTCCCTAGGAAAGGGGTTCCCACTACCCACTGCGGGTAGGGAGTAACTACTACCCACTGCAACGCAGAACTAATGATCGGTCTCCAAAAATAGAGCACTCAAGACTTTCAAAAAATTCTTCGCAATTCATAGGAATGCTGGAAAGAACAGGGCTAGTGTGAAAAGTCAAATGCAGTTCCGCCACTTGGATACTACCCTTAGAGAGGGTAACGTTTGCTATGGACAGAGCATCAACTTTTAACAGCACCTGAGAATGAGGAAGAGTTTATCCGGACTTACCTGGGCGGGGCTTTTATTATGTCTGTCTGCAATATTTTTAATCTTGGGATCCTCCAGCAGCATAGGTTCCCCTGGCTTGGCCCTAATAAAATAAAAGCCAGGATATTAATGGTAGAATAGGTATTGGCACCCATGCAGTAAGCACTTCAAACATTTTGTCTGATCTGCAATAAATCAGCAGGAGTTTACTTTCCTTCTTATACTTGCATTATTTTTGCAGAGAGAAAGGCTGCAGGGCTTCCTTACCATGGACGGTTCGGAGAGCCAAGGGGACTATAGGCCGTCACAGCAATCCCTTTAGATTGGCAATACTTGATCAACTTTTCCTGGGTGAGGTATGGGTGGCATTCGATCTGCAAGCATAGAAAACGGTGGTTGGCAAGCTGCCCTGGCTAGAACCAGAGCATAAAATATCCTTGGGCTGCATACAGCATAAAGATGATTCCCGGTATCATGATTAAAATATATCATTTTTAAAAAGTTATTCAGGCTACAGCAATATCTAGAGGCCTCAGACACAGAATTGGGCTCCCTGCTACCATGCATTACACAAAGAAATAGATGGGGGAAGTCAGCCAAATGCTTTGGCAGGAATCAGTGGAAACTAATCTTTCTAGTCTACAGCCAAGAGAGCAGAATAGCCTCTTCAAAGGGGCACTTCAGGGTACTTGGGGCTTTGTCCCCACTCTGAATTAACCAGCCTCTCCTCTCATCAGGAGACTCCCTGATTCCTGGATACATCTGGGAAGATGAGTTTATCTAGGTTAGCTTTGGTGGATATCCACAACATGTCTTCCCTTAAGAGGTGCTGAACTGAACGATAAAATTCATCTATAGTTGTGAAGACCAGGTCCTGCTCACTGCTCTGCAGCACACTGCTTGACCTTAGGAAAGTTGCTTCATACTCTGCTTCAGCTGTTGAAGTTTTTGCTTAAATACATAGCTAGCATGTTCTTCTACTGGGAGAAGTATGATATAAAGTTTAGCCATAACTCACATGTGCATAAATACCATTTCTATTTCCCTAGGTTTGAAGCCAATGCTTTAGAAATAATGCATTTCCACAGTGCTGCAGTCTAACTTCTTTTTATAGAAGAAAGACCTTTTAATTTCATGAACCATTCAAAAGAACACAGTGTACGAAGAAGCATGCCCTTCTTTCAAAAGCATGACATTTGTTGTAGACTTGGCTCTACAGCTAGGAAACATTGCTGAAGGTTTCATCCCACTAAGCAGTGGATTGTAAAAGCAATATGGCAGTTATCTTGTTTCGTGTCTTGTCCTCGGATCTGGCTTAAAAGGGGCTACCAGAGCTGGTGATGTGGTGTAATGGCAGCATGTGGTGTATGGAAAAGCAAGCTGCAGCCAATGTCTGAAGGGCTTTGCGGTGTTGAATTTAGTGCATCTCTTACCTTGGAAATAACCAGAGTCATTCCCACCTGAACTTTATAGCCCTCCTTAAAATCTCTGAGCCCTATTTCCATTTGTGCTAAGTTGGTCAAGAAAGGCAAGCGGCAACTCGAGCCAGGTCCAAAAAAACACAATACAGAAAGAAGAAAGTCAGAAGCTCCTGCAGCCCTATAGCTATCTTGTGTTTTTCTTCACAAGGTTAGAGCTGAGAATTTGTTGTATGCTCTAACCCTCTTTTTTTTTTTTTTTTTTTGCAAGGAAGTTGAATGTAATCTATTCTTTTGCCTTTGGTGGAAAAAAAAAAAAACAAAACAGTAAATCCATTAATGCACTCCCATACTTGGAGCAGGAGTGGGAATGGAATACTCTCATCTGGTTAGTATTACTATGCTGTGACTAATTTACATTGTTTATGTTTTGTTACAATACTGCTTTCCTGAATCTCCCCTGCGTTAAACACACACAGACACACACACACAGACACACACGTCTACAACAAAATTTTCTGTTGAGATCGTCATCAGCTAAAAAGCATTAATGCTGACACCTTATTGAAACAGAATATATACTACACAGAGCTTGGACTTGGGGGTCCGTTAAAAGAGACAGCTATCTGGTGCCTTGTGAGGTCTTTCCACAGATTATGGCAGAAGGAAGTTTCAAGAGCTGAAGTACAGATCAAGTAGCTTTACCAATATTCCAAAATTACCTGACTCCAAGGGAAATACAGATCTTACCTGATTAACTACAGGTTTGTATTTGAGGCCAGGCTTGTTCAAGAGTCTCTCAATCTGCTCATGGTTAAAGTTGGAGATACCAATGGCTTTGACCAGACCAGCATCCACCAGCTCTTCCATAGCCTAATCGGTCAAAACAACCAACAGATACTTATGAGGTGGTGTTACTGCAAACTGCACTACCTTCTTTCACTAAAGAAAGTGACAAACTAGTAAATAACCCAAACTAGACTACATAATGGTCTCTCTGATATGAAAAGAGAGCACCTTTGCACCTTTTACTATCTGTACTCTTCAGTGATATCCCATTGCAGATAGGAAAGCAATAGAGGAAGAATGGCTTGGCTAATTATTTTGTAATGGGATACATCTGTTTAATTTAGGCTTATCTGAGAGTCATTTTACCATGGCAAAAAAAAAAAAAAAAAATCAGGAGACGCCCACAGCTCTGGGGTCCTAACTCTGAGTTGGTAGAATTCACTAAGGAAGACGTTAGCTCAAACTCTGTTACCTCAGTACACTCCAAAAGGAACTCCAATCCACTACTGTAGAGGAAACAAATTCCTAGAGCCACAGCATTACACAGGAGCAGGCAGCAGGAGCAGACCCTGACTCTCGGCAGACCATGAGGAAAGAAGCCAAGGACAGTCAGCAATTCTGATGCCCGTTGCTGAAAAGCCTGTACTAATTCCCTCTCTCTACAACTCCCTGTAAATGAACAACCACACCTAGATTAATCTAAGTAGTAACACTATTGTGTGGAAGTGTGTGTTCAAACATTATCTTATTGACAGCACACACAGCTAGTGGTAATAGGTATTTTCAAATAAAAAAAATAAAAGTGGGGGGGGAAGCAGCTAATCTTTCTGGTCACAAAATACTGTTTTGTGCAACTACCCTCTCCTACTCAAACCTTAATTTCACTCTGCCTGCAGATTTCTGCCCCATGTTTAGTGCTGATGTAGGCACAAAAGTAAACAAACTCACCTCCCATGTGTCCAGAAAATCTGTATCATTCCTTTATCATCTAAAGGACTCAGTTCTTCACCAGGCTGTTAATTCAACACAAAAAGCAGAGAAATTTGTTTTCAGAGTTGAATTTCCTACTGTATATTAGCATTTGATTGGAATGACAGGCAGCAAGTCAACAGCTTATTTGAACATATTATATAACTAAAAAATATGCTTGTGCATCAATATTCTGTTGGATGAGGGCCATACTCCTGCAAATCAAGTCACTGCATACAAAGAGATGGGGATTAGTAGTAATTATTGAGTAACTTTGGTAACTTCTAGAGAGAAGGGAAATGACACTCCCTTATGATCATTACATAGTTTCTATATACAAAAAAAAAAAGAGGCAAGTTCTTTCATGCTGCGTTTCATTTTCTGCTGTGGGTTACTCCAGATCAAGCCGTCATCTCCAAAATTTGAGATGTTCGCACTGTTTTGACCCACCAAATGGCCACAATGCCATGATGCCAAACTGCATCACGCATTGGTTGGAGGTTCCCTAGAATTCCCAGTGGGTCTGTTAGCTATGCTGCTACCCCCAGCTATTTCACTCCATGAAAGACGTAGATGCAGAAGTGGCCTTGTTAGTCACTGCATGTGCTTGACACCACCAGGCTCAGGAAAGACCCAACTGGCTGCATGTACAAGCAAGTAGCCTTGTTATATTCACCTGGTTTCTTCCAAGGTAAGAAGACAGGAAGGAACAATAGGCCTACCTTGTATCCCATAGGAAAATGCATCAGGTAGAGGTCCATGTAGTCCAGTTTCAGTGCGGCAAGACTCTTCTTGCACGCTTCCTTTACCAGAGGTCTCTCATGAAATGTGTTCCACAACTGTAGGTAAAAAACAAGTCTGACACTGACTCAGCAGCTTCCAGGGTCAAAAATCAAGGACAGAAATTTCCCCTTGTTGGTCTTGGAGGACAATTTCTTGATGACTTACCCAAGTAGGTGGACATGCATGCTAATGTTTGACTGGTAGAGTTAGACAAGCATACCATAAGTAAAAAATTGGTATTGGAGGTGGACAACTGATACTCATATTTATGAAAAGGGAGTGCCAGAGCTGACTGTAGCTTTTCGCCACGTCTATATGGCAACCAGCATAGGAAACTTACTACGTATTTGTTGCTTTTTTTCCCCTTTTTTTTTATCATCTGAACTTTGAATTTTGAACACTTAATGACTGCCCTCCTTTTACTGTCTTTTTTTCTGACTACTATGGGCTGTTGTCGATTATATTAGATCATTTTTTGGAATGCAAAAATCAAGCTGTTTATACAGGAAAAAGAGAAATGTTGTTTTAATTATAAGCTGCTCTTTAACGAAAATCAACAGTATGTGGAAGAACTTAGTTACACTCAATGTTTCCTGATTTTGCTGAGGAAAAATTCAAATCTTTATTTTAGTTTTTAGTTTTTTGTTTTTGTTTTCACTTTTTTTTGGTCACAGATGTTCCTGAGATGAGTGGATGAGATGACAGAAAGGATTAAGTACACAGAACTACATCAGACTGAAGTCCTCTACTTATTTCTGTTCCTTCTGAGGTTTTCATTTTCTACATTGCACCATTTTGTAATCTCTTGAACACCAGTAAATATCTTTTTAGGATATATTTGTGAGAAAATTCAATATAATTAAGTGACTTAATAGGTGCAACAGCGTTGTAGATGAACAAGAGCCTTGCTATCTTTAAGTGATCAAGTATTCCTAATAAAGCTCTGTCCAAATTGCAATCAAAGGATGGGCTTCATAGCCTAGATGAAAATATTCCTGAAAACTATTGAAGAAGAAGGAGATAATTGCTTAGGTTATTTTAAGAAACAAGGGCCGCTTGCTGTATTAGAGCTCCATCCGAGAAACTGTAGCAAGAATTGTGCATCCTTGTACCTTACTGACAATGAAGAGGTCCTCCCGCTTCACAACCCCCTCCTTGATCTTCTGCTCCACAGCGTTCCCTATTTCATTTTCATTCTGGTAGAAGTAGGCACAGTCAAAGTGGCGGTAACCTGCACCAATAGCAAACTTCACCACCTCTTCCACCTTCCCTGGAGGAGCCTGAAAGCAAACATGACCAAAGGTGAGCCAGGCAAGCTCTGCTCGCGGCACTCACTGGCGGAGCTCCCCAAAAGTCACCCTGTCCAGTGCGATGCTGCAGGTTGCTTCTCACTTGCATTTACCCAGAGCTTTACTGCTCAGGTAACATTTTGTAAGGAGGGCATTCCCCATGCAGCAGGGAATGGGGCAGAAAGGGTGTTAGTTTTACACATTTTGGCGCTGGCATTTCCAGCAGGGTCAGGCCCAGTACCACTTCCCCTTATTTGCTCGCGGCGTTACCCAAGTGTTTTCACCAGTCTGGCTTTCCCAATCCCTTCCCCTCGCAGACGGTTTGCTGGGTCCCATCCTGCACTGTTCCTGCAGGGGAGCTTTCCTTTCACCAGCCCACCCGGCACTCTGCGGGGGACCCTTCCCACGGGGGTGAGCTGCAAGCACAGGGCGCCTCCCACACCTTTTTTTTGCAATACTTTATTTTTTTCCTCTCTAGTGCCTTTCTTTTCCGGGTTTTTGCTGCTTTCTCCTGCCTGCCCCTGCCCTGCCCCAGCAGCAGCCCGCCCAGCACGTTACACAAGCGGCCCCAATCCGCGATGGGCGGCGCGGGGAAGTCTGCCAGCCGCTACTTTATTTATTTTTTTTTTCCCTTTCCTATGACTTTCTTTTTAATTCTTTTAAACCTTTGCCACATCTGCGAAACGTTGGCAAAAGCAAAGGGTTCTCTCCGGCCGCTCACCCCTCCGGCCGCACCGGTACCTGCCAGGTGCCCAGCCCCAAGATGGGCATCTTCATCCTGTTACTCAGCTCCATGCACGGGCTCGCCATGGTGTCCTCTGTCCGTCTGTGGGTCGGTCAGTCTGTCTGTCCCGTCGATGTCCCTCCGTCCCTCCTGCCGCTGCTTGTAGCGCTTTAAAGCGCGGGGCCACCGCTCCTGGGAGCTCCCAGGGCCCTCCTCCCTCTCCTCCTCCTCCTCCTCCTCCTGCCCTGTGGCGGGATTTTCTTCAGAGGGCGCTGGGCCGTGCCGCGTGAGGCCCTGGGGCGTGATAGGAAAGAAATGCGATATTTAGTGGTTAAATCAGCACTTTGTGTGTGTTCTCTCGAAGACAGAACTTGAAGGAGGCTAGGCATGCAAGACGATGGGTTTCCAAGCCTCCATTTACTCCCTTACTCGACTGCTTTCAAGCACTGCCAGTGGGCTAAAATGCCCATCCTTTATCAGAGAAAACATCAGCTTTGCCCTGCACTGTTGGCAGGGGAATTCGTTGGAAGTGATTGTGGTGCTACCTGTACATGGGCTTTATGTTGCTCGTCTGTGGAAGGTGGTTCCCCGACTCTGGAGACCCTGGTGTTGCTGGTTTGAAGGCATGGGTTTGCTGTACCCAATTAAAGTGCCAGCAGGAATTGCCAGAGGCTGCAAAAGCCTTTTGTAATCACAGCTTGTCTACAGACAGTGTTTTCCTATTTATTTATTTTCATTTATTTTTAAGGAAGGACCTGCTTTGTACATACGGTCAAAAGGTATTTGGAGTTTTGACATCTAGGACTGGGGGAAACTTTATACGTGCAGAGCGGCACAGGAACCATGAGGCAGGGGTCTGTGAGACATAAGACTCCAGCCCCAAAGTGCTTTCATATTAGGAAGCTGGGGTGAAAGCCAGGCCATCAACCCCAGTGAGAAGTTTGCTACAGGAATAAATAAGAGGAGGGGGTTCCCCCGACGCTCACTTTTAGGACCCTCTGGCTAGCTGTGGTTTCAGTATCACACTCATCACCCTGGTATCTGAGCACCTTTCAACAGGCACATGGAGTGCTAGCTCCTCCAGGACTGATGTCATGTATTTATGCACATTCATAAGGCTTTGGGAGGTCTGACACTCAGCATCAAAACTGGGGTCTACGTGTGCAGTGTGCTTTATCTCACGATGCCTGCAGGAGGCCTCCTGCCTCTTGCACTCCAGGGGCTTTCAGCACTTAATTTAACAGCAAATTTACCTCATTTTTTCAGGCCAGATGTACCAGTTACCTTTAAAATGACATGTATTTTTGCTGCCATAGTTCTACATTATAGATTGAATTCTTCCCACTTTCCCACATGTTTCTGCTCAGCAGATGTTGGCACAGAGACCAGTATGTCCTGAGCTTAAGTTATTATTTCAAACTTCCTTTTTTTTTTTTTTTTTTTTTTTTTTTTTTTTTTTATTTTCCCTCTAATACTAAATACTACCAGTTCAAGTGAGGACAAAGGCAGGCGTGGATGCTGACACCAGGCAAACACTTCAATCTGCAAAAGGGACAAGGAAGCCTCGCGGGCAATTGAAAAGGCAGCTCAAGCTGCAGGCAGGGAGCATGAGGCTTGTGTGGTTGATGCTGACTGGTTGTGTCAGGCATCACTGCTCACCTGCCTTCCCTGGCTGCTTCCTTGCTCCACAGCGCCGCAGGCGATGGATGTCCATGGTGTTCTGCATGACCTGGGCTCTACACAGCTGCCCATGAGCACGGAGGAACCCTCGCCAAACCTGACCCTTTCTAGAGCCTCGCGCTCTTTTGGTTTTGGCAGCTTTAGCCATCTATCCATTTCAAAGGGCTGATCTCAGCACTTGTTTTTGTTGCTGATTTTTACATGGAACACAAGGATTTTGGCAGAAAGCCAAAAATCTTTCGATACCATTTCAATACCTCAGACAGAAACATGTCTGTTGAGCCTTTATAAAATCAATAATAGTTTACTGATCTTAAGGTCAGGAAGGACCACTTTTTTTTCTGCTCTGACCTCTTCTGATTAGGTTGGCTAGCTTTTAAATCAAACGACATAAACTTTTTGCTTAATGTATAATACAAGACATTTTGGTGCTATAGCAATAGGTATTGACTAAAGTGATATTGAGATTACGGTTTACTTATTAATTAAATCAAATCTTGGCTTTTAAAGGTATAAGAACAAACCATAATTGGTTCTTTATTTCTACCATAATTGGTTCTTTATTTCTTTTCTTATCAGGTGTCCAGCCTGGTTCTCTAACACTTTCTTTCTCCAGGACTAGATTCTGAAGCTTGAAATTCTCTATGATTTTCTTCTGTAAAAACAGTAACCAGCCTAAGCTGAGAGAAGTGGTTGGTGGTTGGTTTTCATAGTTCAAACTCATTAATAATTTTGGTAATTCAGATTCCACCAACCTCTTTCATGATCCAAAATTTTATATACTTACCGATTTCATCATTTTACATTAACTGGAACAGATGATGTTGAGATTTACCCAAAGTATTATCTTTCAGACTAAACTGTATTTATTCTTTAATCAAATTTTTAGGTACAACTTATATATATTTGTGTGTGTATTTTCATCTGAACGTGTGACTGCTCAAAATTGTACTGAATTGAACTGCAAGGCCCCTACCTACCTCTGTGAGTGTCAGCTCTTTACAAGGACTCCACTTTGCCTTGGAGATTGCCCTCCATGTTATATAACAGCCTCCACTGTGCATGGCAGTGTGCGTTTTCTGATGGAGGCTTGTTGCCTAGCTGAGTATTATAATGTTGGGCTGGCCCCCTTCTGAAGGATCTGTCTATTCACCATCACTAGCATGAGCACAGCAATAGTCAGCTTCCTTAGAAAAGATGGACAGGAAAGGGAAGCTATGGAATTCCCTAACCTTTGAAAAGGGCTACTGATATCTTTCAAGAGATGCTGGCTCCCTAGTATTATTTATTATTGAAGCCCTGCAACATGGTTTCACAATCAGACATGAGACATGGTAAGTGTTGATGATCACTTGAGTCCTCCTCATCAGAATGCCAGTGCTCCTACAGAGGTGTCAGCAGAGGGTCCAATGGGAAAAGTGAGCCAGAGACCTGTGGGGTGTTGGAGCTGGAAGCAAGAATTAATAGCTGCCTGAATCCCAGGCATTTAGAACAGTACAGATATGGCAAATTCATCTATTTGCAAGAGGCTCATGTTCACTGAGGGAGTGTAAGTAGGAGAAGCTGCTTCAGCTTCTCGTTGCCATGAGGCTCCTTTCAACCTGTAGCACAAGGTTGCTATAGTCTTTAGCTCATTTCATCATGCCTGTTTGTGTGCTTTCCTCTTAAGATAAATCTGTGCCCACAGACATAGATATTATAAGTAGATGAGTAACTCTCACTATCTTGCACCTGATTGTTTAACGTTTCAGCTGTTTGTGTCTTGGCCTATGTTGCTTACACTCTAATAAAATGAGATTTTATGAGAGTGTGAACGTCTTCTAGCTTCTTGGCTGAGCTCAGCATGGGTGAGCCCAATGTTTCACCTGAGTCACGCTTACTTTCATTCCCTGAACGCCTGGCAACCCTCCAGGAGCACCCTGCCACGCTTTGTCACGAATCCGTATTTGCAGATGCTGAGCTCATCAGCCCGTAAGTTTGCTGAACGTGGCCATGGTGCCCAGGCACAGCTGTCCCTTCACTGGGTGTTTTCCAGCCTTGGAGCTAAATTTCCCACGTAGCCACTCTGCCAGCAAGAGGTGGCATTTCTTTGTGGTGAGACCTCGTTGAGATACTGAAAAGCAAACTCCAAGCCTCTCTTCCTTTGCTATTACCAGGTTATTGGTACAGTTTTTTTCCCCCTTACAGTACTTAAAAGTGGCAACATCACGTAGTTCTGCAGTGGGTATTTCTCTGGGAAGCAAGGAGTGGTTTTTTCCTCATCTGTCAGTAGGAAGTCTGTGAGTGTGAGAAGTCTCTTCTACAAAACTGACAAGTGAGTGGCCACACAAGATTAGTGTGGAGGAGGAGAAATGTAGTTGAGATGCAGACCTCCTTTCACTGTGAGAAGGTGTGGAGAGGCTACTGTGTCAGCAAGCAACCTAAGAGGTGGTGCTTCACAGTGCACTGCAATGTGTTGCAGCAATCATTAAGCGATGAGTACTGAATGAATAGGAAGAAGGTAATGATCATCATCTGTATTTTAAGAGCTATTCTTTTTTTCTTATGGGAGCTTAAGAGGCTTACAGGCCTTTTTGCAGCACTCAACACAGGTGATGATGGAGGCAGATCCAGCTCTTCCATGGCACTTTGCCATGCTGATACTGAGCGGCAGCGTGTGGGTACAGGCCAGGATGTGCCCACGGGAGCGGCGAGCACAGCAGCGGTGTTCAAAGCATGGTTTGGATGCCCTGTTGCTGGGTGTTTACCAGCAAGTGCTGCTGAGCCCACAGCCTTGCAGAGTGGCTGCTATACGAAAGGCTATACAAAAGGTCACACTGTGCGCCGTATGACATGGTGCTTGCAGAGGAGCAGTAGTGTCCATGTTGCCCCATTTTGGGTTTGTAAGTTGCTGGTCTTCGCCTTGAGCAGCCAAGAAGTGTGAGGAACCCCTGTCCTTCTCCTCTTCTCTGCTGCTGCAGAAGACTTTCTCAGACATGGTTCCTCAGAGGCCATATGGGAATTGGACCAGAAAGCCCATGTATTACAGGCCTGCTCCTTCTGTGTGCTCAGTATTGTTGTGATTCAGGAACTGTGATGAGACACACAAAGGTCAGGATGCAGGGTCAGTGTCCCACAGCACCAAGGTGTCCAAGTTGAGACCTTACTCTCTCGGTCATTGGCACAGGGAACGGTGAGAAACTGGCGGGACTGTCCTCCTGACCATGTGGTGGATAATGGTTCGTTTGGAGGCTGGTTACAGGCGAACTTCCTCCAGGGGAGGTGCCCAAGGCAGCTCTCTGACCTTGTCCCACTGTGTGTAGCATGAGCAATGCTCCCAGTGTTTCTCCCAAGTGTTTAACATTCCAGCCACTCCTGGCTGGAGAATGGCCTCAGTGCTGGGGAAGAGAAGCTGTCAACGTCAGGGCATGTGCCCTTCTGCTGCAGCCCAGCCATGCCACTGGGGAGCTGAAGTGAGCTTCCCCCAAGCACGTCCAGGGAGCGAAGAGGGAGGTGCTTGGGGACATCCGGAGGGTGCCTGAGGGCAAGGAGAGCGTGATGGTGTGGCTCTGGAGAGGAGTCAGGCATGATCAAAGCTGATCAGGAAGGATTTTGGGGACAAAAGTCCGAGGAGGTAAGCGGGATCACACAGAAAACTGAGGAAGCCACAGCACTGACTGGCAGCAGGGATCTGCCGCCAGATTTGGTCCTTTCTGCTCTGTGTTACCTAATTGCTTTATTTGTACTGAAAATAATAAGTAGTGTGAGTACCCCTAAGAAAATGAATTTTATGGGACTCTAAAAGTCTTCCAGGCTTCTTGGCTGAGCTCAGCATGGGTGAAGATCAAGCCACATCCACCCCAGCATTACCCCAGCATTTTACCTGAGTCACGCTTACTTTCATTCCCTGGCAGCTCTCCAGGAGCACTGTGCCACGCTCTGTTGTGAATCAGCGTGTGCAGATGCTGAGCCACCCATGAGCTTGCTGAACGTGGCCATGGTGTCCAGGCACGGCTGTCCTCTCGCTGGGTGTTTTCCAGGACCTGCCTTGGAGCTGCATTCCGCACACACCAACTCTGCCAGCGAGAGCTGATGTTCCCTCTGGTGAGGCCTTGCTGAGGGACTGAAAAGCAAAAAGCAAGTCAGTGTCAGGGAATTCCCTTTTGCAAGGTCTGTGTTTTCCAAAGTGTTTTTTTTTTATTGTTGTTTTTGGGTTTTTTTTGTGTGTGTGTATCTTTTCTGCTGTTTCACTGCGATCTGAGGAACCTGCCTGTTGCATGGGCTGCTAGGCTGAGGCAATCAGGCAGTCTTGACTGCCAGGCTCCCCAGTCCTGCAGGTTTATTTGCCCAGATGAGTTTTCCAGGAGTAATGGGAGAAAGGTAGCAGAAGTGTAATATGCCTCAGTGCAGCTGAGCACCTCTGAGTTTGTGCTAAGTTCCACTTTTGAATGGCACCAGTTTTACAACTGTTTTACCCATCTCTTCTTACACCTGCAGTGCAGGTGTCGGAAATGAAACTTCTCCTTTCCTTTCTGAAACTGAAGTCTTTTCAAGCATGTGTAGGACCAAGTGCTGATCACTTTGGCAGATGAGCAGAACTACTGCTGTCTGTTGGTATCTTTCAAGTGTCTTGTATTTGCCTGTGCAATCTCTTAACTTCAGCTAGGTGTCTACCTAATGAGGACTCAGGTTAGGCCCATACTAAGAAACTATGCTCCTTAACAAGAGCATATTTGTCTCTTGCAAATATCCCTGAGCTCAGTTTTGGCCATAAAGATCCATTCTGAATATTGCAAGGCAGCTCCATGGCAGTTTGAGGTGAGCCGTGGCGGTAAGTGGTAATGACCCCTTGGTTCAGTGTCCATCTGATCCGAGCACCAGAGCTCGCATAGAGGTGCCTGCAGAAAGTGTATGTCTAAGCAGCCTGGGGAGCAGAGGAGGTTGGAACACTGGTTTTAGAGACAAAAGAATGAAATACAGAGCCTTTACTTAGGGAGGGTATAAGGTATGGATGCTGCAGCTGAGATTTTGCTTGAGATAGAGATTATTAAGGCCTGCTTGGATCCTAGGCATTTGAAAGAGAAAAGATCTGGCAGACGGATTTGCTTGCAAGAGACTTGTGTTCATTGAGGCCCTCTCAGCTTCTCTGCTGTGAGCCTCCCAAGCCAGTGGGGCCAAGTCCAGCCTTGCTTTAACTAATGCATTTCATCATACCTGTTGGTGCACATTCTTCTTAAGATAATTCTGTGCCCACAGATATGGGTATTGTAAGACAAATATGTGAGCAATTTCTTCCTCCAACTTGTTTAACATTAAATTTAGCCAGTAGGGTCCCAGCTCAAGAATAACCTCACTGGCAGTAGCACAGTGGTACTGGGGAAGAGCATCTACAGAATCAAGAGAACATCCCCGTTTCCTGTGTCCCATCCATGTTTCCCATGTAGAAGCTGTAATGAACTTCTCCTGAGCAGCTTCAGTAATTACCGGAAAGGTGCTCAGAGGCATCAGAAGGATCTCTGGAAAACATTAACTCACGAATGCTTCTTTATACCCTCTCCCCATGTTAGCTGCCATCTCCTGGTTCCCATCTCCAAATGTGTGTTTGAAGGGAACTGGAGGAGATCAGCCCTTGACCACTGTATTTCTTGTGTGGCCTGGGCTATCTATTGCAATGCTTTACAAAGACAGTGAATCTATGAATTGTATATTGTATGTATAGATGATCTGTCCCTGGTTCCTGATGAGCTGGGGCGGGTAAAGAAGTCTGCGGGACTGTGTTGTGCAGAGGAGAGGGGGATTCTGCAGAAAGGGGGTGTTTTTTAGGCAAGCGGGGTCTGGCTTGAAGCTAGTCAGGCTTTAAGGATGATGTAAAGTATTTCCTAGGAATGAAGAGGGAGTATGCAGTGTTTAACGTAGCTTAGAAAACTACTGAGTTGGATGGGAGCAGGACAAACTTGTATTTGTGCTTTGGCTTTACCTAGTTACCTTTTTGCAATGGGGAAAGAAAAAAGATAAACACTGTTCCGTGTACCCTAACAATACCTGCTTTTATAGGAGCCTAAAAGCCTTCTAGGCCTCTTTTCAAAAATTGGCACGGGAAGTGATGGAGGCACAAGCAGGTCAATGCTTTTAGCTGAGTCATGGTGCTGTCCCACCCCAGGGACCTGGCAGCCTCCCAGGGCAGCCTGCTGCTCAGTGCACCAGCTGCAATGTGTGGGCGCAGGCAGTGACTTGCCCAAGGGAGTGGTGTAGCCGTCCCCTCAGTGGGTGTTCGCCAGCAACTGATTTCTAGGTGGCTTTCTGAAGGCTCCAGGCAGTGAAACCAAATTATTGCTTTATCATGGTATGGCCTGAGCTCAGCTTTTGTTGTTTTTTGTTTTGTTTTCTTGTTTGCTTATTTTGTTGGTTGCTTTTTTTCTTTTTTTTTTTTGGATTGTTATATTCTTTCAGCCATTCTTTTAAAACAAAAGTAAACAATACCAAATAATGTATAGAAGGAAATGTGTACTCTTACTGAGATATAAATACTTTTTTTTTTTCTGTAATTCTTGCCCTGTTACATATGTGAATTTGGCAGCGGCAGTGCAAAGCAGTTCATCAGCACTGATGAAAGTTGGATATGTAAGACAGATGTTTCTAAAATGTTTTGACTGATAATTGCTTCCTTGAGTGCAGTGGACAGAAAATGATTTTAGCAGTGTGTCATGGATTTTTGAAACTTAAAAACATTATCTTCCTGAAGGAACTGGCTATGGGAAAGCAGCAAGACATTGATTTTTCCAATACCGAGATTGCACTTTCCACTAAAACTCTAAAACCAAGGTTAGAAATTCATTGGACCTAACTCACCAGAGCTCCACTGAGTTCAAACTTAAGTATGTTTTGTTTCTCCAGAAACAAGTACTTTAACCATTAAGAGAAAGTGAGGGCTTGGAGTTAAATCCTCTGGCTTTATTTCAGTTCTACAGTCTGGTTGCTATTCTGTGCTTTCAGGACACTTTCTTTTTTCCCTTTCATTGCATTTTCTCTTGCACTGCAATTCATTTTAGAAAAAAATCTGAGACTGCACCTTCGATCCAGACAAACACCTCGAAAGTTCTGACTACATGAGGTAGTCAGAGCAAAGGTAACTGCAGTAGCTCATTGTGATAGAGAGATCCAATTAACCGGCTCTCTATTAGGAAATGAAGTTGTCCAGCAGTGGTCCAGACCTTTGCTTGTGGATGTGTTAGTAACAATTGTCAGTTACAGTGCAGATGAACATGATGTATTTATTTTTGTACATATGCGGTCAGATATTGCTAGTTGATATCTAGTAAGTTGTCAGAGAATTGATTTACATTTAATAACTGTAAATCATTTATTTTTACGTGGCTTAGATAATGCCTTATAGCTGTCATTTAGTATAATCTAGAAAGAAGTTTGGCAGACTTTTATCTAAAGGCATGATTATAATGGATAAGATTGTGTGAAGAGAAGGTGTGTTTGAAATGCTGAGTTAACCATACATATGTAAACAGAAGGTTTTTTTATTATACTATTATGCTCTTAAATTAAATCGCTTGTTATTTTCTTGATTAATCTACAGATCACAGAGTTTTCAAGAGTCCTGCCTGTGGGTGGTGTTTTTGGTTAAAGAGGAAGTGCCCTGTGACTTTCTGCAGATCTGCTTCCAACTGCAATTGTACAACCTAATTTGGCAAGAGAAGTTAACCTTGTACTTGAGGCCATTCAAGGATAGGTGTTAAGATAAATTTTATTTTCTTTCATTCAAGAAATGAAATGATCAGTAAAGCTCCACTGTCCTAACAATCCCACTATACAGAATCTATCTTTTGGGAAGATTTGGGAAGCACAGACAACTGTACCATCTAGGAAACTATTTTATTTGGCCACTTTGGGTGGATTTATATTTCTTCTCTTTGCTAGAATTATTAGAAAGCTTGAAGAGCTTTCTGATATTATGGAAGAATGAAGATCACAGGCCTTATGTGCCCCTAGATTGCTGATGAGAGAGTCTGCCATTCTCCCATTCTTAGGCTTATTATTTTCTTGATCCTAAAGCTATTTATTTAACTGGAGATATCTTCCAACCTTCCTGATGTGTTTATGTGGCTTCTATAGCATATTAGGATGAAATGAGTGGCCAGCCTTGACTTTTAAAAAGCAAGTATTATATTTTTACATCGTTCATTTGTGAAAAATAAAACTGCACTGTTTATACCTGATCCATAATATCCTCTAAACTTTCTGCTACCTGAAAGACATAAATGATGACAGATTCCCTAGGTAACCTGTGAAAGCCAATAATGATGCATTAAAAGAATGGAATTGGAGGTGTGACTGATGGGAAAAGCAGGGGAATACTTAGGAATGGTTTCAGTGTTGGAGGTGCAGAGGACAGCAAAGATATTAGACATGCAAAATGAGAGACAGAGAGGTAAGGTGGTCATGCTGTTAAATCTAAGTATGTTTTTGATGTGAGTCACGTTGAAAGCAACAAAGTACTTTAAAAATAAGTAATGAAAAGCACAGTTGCTCTTAAAACTCTTTTACCATTTTTTTTTATTCATAGTTCTTACTGACATTGTTTTCATATTGACGTCAATAGAGGTTTCAAAATCAATAGAAAACAGCTGTCTGTTCTAAATACACATTGAAGTCATCAGCAGAAGTAGTATACAGTACTTCCCTGGAATACACTTGATACTAATCCAGTGTATTTTTTCATCACATATTTTTATCGTCCATCACTGGCTTTGTTTATATTTACTGCAATGTAAAATGTTGTGGGACAGATGTATCAGATAAGGGTGCACTGTAATCCATAACAGGTTTACTCAATTTGTTGAACTCACTTTGATCTTAAATGTGGTATTATTTATTTCACTCCTTTGTCAGCTACTGTCAAGATTTTTCTCTAATATTTTAGAAGATAATTCTCTTTTGAGGAAATTTCAAAAATCATTGATTTAATTTCTTATGTCTTTATTATATTTATGTTTTGATGTTTGCATTACTGTATTAGGCTGGAGGCTTTTTTACAGATCATTGCATTATTATTATTGGTACATGAGGTTAGGTTACCACCTTGTGGGGTTTTTTTGTTTTTCTTTTTTTTTTTTTTTGCTTGTTTTTGAGTTTGAGAATGACTTTTTTTTTTCTCAATTTACATGTTTAGATATAAGTGTCTTGTGAAGAGAAGTACTAACAATATAAAGTGGTATCTGAAGAGAAACATACTATCTTAATCTGCAGTGAATTACCAGGTGATTACATTTAGGTGGGACTAAATATGCCTGCTGGTTTGGGTTATTTAAAACTTCCTCTTCTAATATTTCCAAGTAATGTTCATAGGATTGTTGTCTGAAGAGGGCTTGTGGTCATGAATCCCAGAAAATGCGAGCACCTTGAACCCTGTTAATGAGACAGTGCTCGGTGCTCAGCTGAAGAGTAACTTAATCCTCAGCTTCTCTGCCTTAAACAAATCCTGCACGTGGTTTGGCTCCTGAGGAATAGTGCTCAGGAAGGTCTGGAAAGGGAAAAGGAGCCACTCACCTGTAAATACAACACTTTGTTCCACAAACCATGTAGTCAGAACTAGTGATAATGCAAATGGCTGTTGTGATTTGTTGTAGGGGGAGTATATTTGTGATGTCCCTGGCTCTGCAAAAGGTTTAAATTCTGCATGTAATAAATGCTTTTGAAGAAGCTGACTACCCTGGCATTCTCATTGTATGTTTTGCTTTGTGTGTTAACTTGCAGGAATGTTTCACCAGCAACAAGATCCTTGCTAGAAACATATTGGTAGAATATTTGTATTTAATTTGTATTTAATACTGCAAGCAAGGCTGGTGCTATGTCATTTACAAAAGTCTGTTATTGTTTGATGTCTCTTAAATCCAAAGCCCATCAAGTTTGGCTAACGTGCAGTTTTGAGCATCGTGGTGTGCACAGTCACTGCTGTGCTTTGAGGTCTGTAACTGATGGTTGTGGCTCTAGTAGTATCTGCCTTGCTTCTGCATTGCCATTGAAACTGTGTTCATAAAGCTGAGGCAAAGGTCAGTTTATTTTACAAAGATTTTATTTTATCTCTTTGAGTTGGATTTTGGTCTTGCCTCTACCTTTTTTCCTGTATATGCACAAAAAAAGACTCTTTTGGACCTGTGTAGAAATCTAATCATTCTAAAGCACACGCCTATAAGACTGATGCTAGTGGTGCTAAAGATAAGCATGCCTCTAAAGCCCAGTTTCTTACTGGTCAACTTGTTGCCTACTCTTCTGCATCTCTTATAAATTAGTGATAATTTTATTTTAATAGTTTCCTCCACCTGGGATCGAAAGATTATAATAGCCTGGGCTTCTGCCTTTAATAATGTGAAGTTATCCAAAGGGACTTAGAATGCAATGCCACAGGAAAAGCAGTAGGTCATAGTGCAACATGCATATGCATAGTCTGCATACAGCAGATCATAGTGCAACAACCCATGTCACATTAGATAACAGAGGCCTTAGTCAGAATGAGGGAATTCATTTGCAGACTTCCTTGTTGATTATACAAAGACATAGCAGGGACAGGAGACAGAGAACCTGCTTAGAATCCAGGACAAAATGATGAAGATGGAGCATAAAGTCCTGCCGCTGGATCCATTTATGTGCCAGACTGAGATTGTAGCAGAATCGCCTCCTTTTGCAGCAATCTGTTGTTTCTGGTTAGTGTCCCGTAGGTGGCAGAAATGGCCCATCCAGTGTGACTGATACAGTGCTGTGTGTACGGAAGGTGGGATGCTGATTTCTGAGCTGTATCAAGCCCTGGGAAGTTATTTTAAGGAAGTTCTGGCTTGAGCAGGGAAGTTTAATGTGTTATTCTTTCAACAGTGTATTCTATAATAATTAAGCTCAGAGTGTTAAAAAGAAAGTCATATGGATTATGATCTCTCTTGGGAGACTCTTCTCTGTGTCTAGGAGAAGTTACTGTTTCTGACTGTTACTATAATTTTCCCTTATTGTTAGCTTAATTTTAGAAATCTAGTCCCGGTGTTAATTTTATTTTCCCATGACATAAGAACTGATGGGGGGTATTGCCAGGGAAAAAAATCATGTTAGTTTTCATCTTCTTGCTGATGTCTTCTGATGTCTTTGATTCCTTTTTCTTTTTTTTTTCTCCTCTATATTAAACCATATATGTCTTTATAATAAAATGATACTACTTCATACACATTTCATAATCTGACATCCATGAAAAGTACAGTTAGTATCAGAGAAAAAATATGAATCTTAAAATGAAAATAGATGTATGAAGGGCTGCTGAAGGGAGGAAAAAGAAAATAAAGATCTTAATTTGCCATCCAATCCCACCATGCTGCCTCCAAGGGACTGGGTTATGTAAACAACAAAACTCCTGTTTTGTGAAATGACTTAGAAAAGCAGTAAGATTTCTGACACTTAGTGGTGTTCCTGGAATGAATTATCCATTTGGAGAAAAAATAAATTGTTCTTGTTTCTTATTTACCTGTGCTCCCAAAGGAGAACAGATAGGGGAAAGAAAGGGCACTGCAAAGGTGAAGTTCTGATAATGAGAGACTTGGTGACTCTGAAGCTGCTTTTGTTGCACAAAAGGTATTTTTGAATGCGTCCTGCCCCCTGTCCAGATGAAAACTCCTCCTCTGGAGCTGCATCTGGATCTCTTATAGTTATTCAGGGCAACTGTAAGCACAGATTTGCAGCAGTACAGATTTTTAAACTCATTTTGAAAAATGCATTGACTGCAATGAGAGTGTGACAGGACCCCTTAGGTACAATATTTCTAATAGATTTCTTGCCTGTATAGTTTATAAAGGTGCAGAGAAAGCCCTAAGCTATGAAGTTCATTTCAAGGACTGGATTTGGGCACAAACTGTTTCAAACTCAGGGAAGTTGGTACATCTGGGATTCAGTTTGGTATAAGCGAAAGATATGGACAGAGTTTTAAATATTTAGGCTCTCTGCCATGTGATAGTTAAGAATGCTTTAGCTTTTGCGGGTTTTATTTTTTTCTCCCTCGATGAGTTGCTTAGCACTGCATGGGGATTATTTTGTTTATGAAAATAATGCCACATCTTACAAGGCATTACAATCCATTGAAAAGTAATTTCCTTCTCATATGCAACTGCTGTTTGCAAACTGATGGTTCCTTAAGGAGAAGACATGTTCATGTTAAGGAACAGCTAGTTTAGAAAAAGTGACTAAACCAAAAGACTTAAAGAGTAGAAAGAATAAATTTAAAAAAGACATTTTTTTCTGAACAAGAGGTGAAAGAAGAGCTAATACTTTTTTAAAAATCAAGCAAAATCAAGCTATATTCCTGTCAAGACCCTGCATTCTGTACAGTCGTACATGGTCAGAGTGAGAGAAGACTCATCTTTTCAATGCTATTAGATTCTCACTAGATTTCTAGCAAAAAGGACACTAACAGTGCCTTCAGGAATAGGAGGCAAATACCCTGGGCAAATACCCTGCTCATCTTTCTAGGCATCCAAATCAAAGCAAGAATCCTACATTCCTTTTGATTTAGCTAGTGATAAGTAACCAGGTTCCTAGAAGGTTTTAGTCTCCTTTTTCTCTTTTGATATTCAAGTAAGAAATGTCTGCTCCATCTTTTTTTTTTTTTTTTGTGTAAATAGTTTTTACATTTTAGGAAGGAAATGATATTGAAAGCTCTAGAAACCTGAAATCCTTTCATCAACTTCAGATTAGGTTCACCAGGCTATCCTCAATGTGAGCTTCCAGTTCATTCCCATACAAGATTCCTAAAATGATCTGGCTAAGAAATTTAACCCTGCCCTGTTTTGTTTGGGAACAGAATACACATGGCAAAGAAATAAAAGAGCATTTTTTTGGCCACCTCTAAAGTTGTTTTTTGATAATGGTTTGAAAACTTAATTTTTATTTTATTTTATTTTATTTTATTTTATTTTATTTTATTTTATTTTATCTTTTTTGCAAATGCAAGTTAGAGCTTTAGTCATATTCACATTTGAGAAGATGTGTTCTTAAATTGAGGGGTATTCGCTCTTTCTGTACAAAAGAGAGGGAGAGGAACTGACTACAGAGGAGGATCATACTCCTGGTTGATATCTAGCAATAGGAAAGAAAGCAGTAATAGAGTAGTTTTTCTTCTCTAGATACAGAATGCAATGTTTTTAAGTGAAAGAATGCATCCATACAAAGAAAAGTTGAAATCCTTTTTAGGTGTTTCTTATGTGCAAGCCTATGAATTTTAATAACCTCAGGATACACAAATCTTCACCAAATGAAAAAAGGACTTAAGTAGAGCTTCTTATCCAAGCTATAATAACATTTTTTCAAAACTTTCATTTTTATTTAACTTTAGAATCCAGATGTTCTCTGAAATACTTTGTGAAAAACAGATTTGCAGGTATCTAAAGCTGAAGTTCCAACAGCTCCTAAACACCTGCACTGTATTTATTATGAGGCTTATCGGAGGTTGAATTGTAGCTCTCACTGGGCCTGACTGAAGGCCTAGGGAAAATGGAGTAAATATTTACACTTAGTTGAGGATGCCTTGGGTCAGCCCCTGGGATCTGACTTACATGCAGACTTCAGTGACAAAAACACATATTGTGGGGTTCAAATGAGCCCAGTCCTGTAGTGATCTGGCCCTTAAATGTTATCTCTCCACCTGTGTTCCTTAATGCTGCTGAAATATATTAATGCTCAGGTCTATTGTGGTTCCTGTGTTGTTGCTGCCCATTATGGGAACAAAGCTTTCATGCAAATTGGACTTTTCCTAGCAAAATTTTGGGGCAAACACTCTCAAAAAGAAAGACTGCATCTTTTCTCTCAGAGAATAAGTGCTTAAGACCAAAAAAAAAAAAAAAAAAGTACCAGCTTTAGTATCTGCTAAGAGATTTTGCTATCCTATTACATTGTTTGCACTTCCTATTGGACTTTAAAAAGAGCAAATAAAAATTATAATGTGTTAGGTGAAGTACTTTCATTAAAGACTGTGGGAATATTAATGTCATTACAGAAAATGCAGCATGTCCTCATCTGACACAGAGCATAAAAATTTAGTGACCCATGCTTAGGAAGATAAATTCAACTTTCATTACAGAAAATGCAGCATGTCCTCATCTGACACAGAGCATAAAAATTTAGTGACCCATGCTTAGGAAGATAAATTCAACTTGCAAACAAGTTGAAACAGGTATGGAGTAGGAGTGTCAGCATTGCTAGAGAGGATTAAGAAAACCTGTCTATTTGGAACAAGCCAAAGCAAGACAAATAAATTGAGAGTACGTGCCAGAAAGGGGAAAAGAGCTATTTCCTCAAATTTGATCTGTGAACGAAATACTTTTTCAGCCTTGAATCTTTTTCTTCAACAGCTAGTTCAAAAAAAGGGAATAACCCAAAAATGAGTAGGTGTCAGACCAGATGCAATGATCAGCCAGACTGAGAGAGACATACACACATGAACCAAGCCTTAACTGTTTGACAACCTTGGAAGAGCGGAAGCACTTTGACAGTGGATTTCCTAAGGAAAAAGTAACTTCAGAATGACTAGGGGATGGAATCCTAATGCAGATCAGGTGGTAGTTTTCACTTCATTCTGTGGTGAATGTAAATTGTTATCTACTTTGTAGATTTTATCTGGTAACTCATGCAAAACAACACAGGTCTTAATTTCCACTAGATATTTACGCTACATTAAATAACTAGAATTAAGGCTATTTTAAATCTTCCTGAAAGTAAACTCTTTGTAGTGCATTCAGATAATCATGGGAGAGTGGGCATGTTTATATCAATAACATTACTCTTATTTTAAACAGAAATACAAATATCAACAGAAAAAAAATCTAAAGATCAGAGAGAAAGCTTCAGCTCTGAAAAGAAACTCCATTATCTGTGTCTGTACTTCCTGTCCTCCAGAAATAATAGAAGTCTATGGCTGCTAAGTCTTTAACATTGTATTGGAATCAGATATTTTTAAATGTATTTATGTTATTCAAAGGATATATTTTTTCTCTCTTTCACTCTAGGAATTCCAAAGGAAAGATTATTGTGTGATACAAGCTATTTTCTTGATCATTCTATTTGTATCTCAATGGTCACATGGAGAATAAGCATAGTAATAATAATATCATTTAATAAACCATAAGCTATTATGGTGGGATAATACCACAGGGATGCCACCCTGTGCCACATGCTGTGGGTGTCCCTGCTTGAGCAGGAATGTTGGACTAGATGATCCCTAGAGGTCCCTTCCAACCTTAAACATTCTGTGATTCTGTGATCATTAAATATAAAATATTGGTCAATAATTAAAATATTTGTAAATGGATTAATACTTTATTTTATTATTAAGAATATTTGTTAAAAATAATCTGCATATTTATTTCTTCAATATGTCTCATTAAGCTATCTGATCTTCAATAGACTCACCCACATGGGAGATCCCTTAAGTATCCACTGTGTTTGGGAACTGGCTCTGCTGAGAGTAACTAGTCGCTACTGAGACGGGGCCATGGGGTGGCACTGCAGAGCAGTGTGACCGCTTTTCAAGTAAGACCTTGACTTAGTCATGGAGAAATAGCACCCTCATCAAATGTTCATTTTGCTGTTAGCATCTGTACCTTTCAAATAAGGGGGAAAAAAAATGAAATCTCTTCCAAGCCTCCTTACTATTAACTGTTCTGTTTTTCACTTCTAATCAGAGTGCTACAAATGCTGTTTTGTTGAATTTGTGCAAAGAAGCCTGACTTTCTTTTCCATAAATAATTAGGCCCTGAAATCCTGGATGTAGTTTCATTAAACCTTTATTAAACTGTCTCTTTTATTTCACACTAGTTGAGTTTATGTGTGGAATTTATTTCTTGTATGCTGCTAATTTGCAAACAAAATGGATTGTTAATTTGATAAGGACAAGAAAACTGGAACCTGAACTGACATAAAACACATGCCAGCTTCCAAGTGTTTTGATGCACAGACGAGAAAATATACATACAGCAAGATGTGTTAATCAGAGACTTGTGCATTATTTGGAAATACAGACTTTTTAATGAGATCGAAAGACACTGACCATATCAGCATATTTATTGCTCATTATTCTACTGCTGTAACTTATGCTTTATTATATTTTCATTTAACTAAATTTCATAGACTGGTTGGCTTATCCATACTGACAGCCATGTGAAAATATACACACCAAGAATGACCTGAATTTTCAATTTATGGACATTTTTGAAGCCTTCATTTTCACTTTCCTCCCAACATTCCAGTCATTTTTCTCTTTTTATATTCCGACATGTCATTATAAATCACAGAACATCTCTCATGTGTGACTTTGGTCCAATGGCATATAATACAGTTTTGTGATATATATATGACCTAGCTTAAAATGGTCAGATTCTTAATGATGCCTTTAATGCTAATGTCTCCCCCCAGAAAGTAGTGACAGCTTCCTCCATAACTCTTCATATGTGTCATGTGATTATTAGTTGTATTCTTTTTTATTTATTTATTTATTTATTTATTCCTAGATCCTTTCAGGTCACAGACAACAGAAGAAAATCTGGTCATTTTCATTTCTGGTGATGACTTAGTAGATGCTGTCCATCACATCCATCAGCACTGTGCATAGGTCATTGTTGCCAGTGCATAGATGGCTAAGGAAGATGAGGGGAAAAAAAATGATTCTTAACTCCGTGAATTCAGGGAGTATCGTAATCTCCCAAATCATGTTACTGTACCTATGGCTGCAGCCACTTCCTTGCAAAGTATTTTCCTTTCACAAGTGGAGTCTCCCAAACCTCTCCAAATTTCATTTCAAGGGAGGGTTAACCTAAATAATTCTTGTGATTAGATCCTTTCTTGATGTCCAGATAGGATTACTACTTTTTTTTTCCTTGCCACTCAAAATAGACTTTTTATTTATCCTATCTGTCAGCATCATTTTTTCTCCCTGTTGTTTTGCTCTTCTGCTTAATGCTCTTAATTGCTGACTGCTGTGAAGATTATGGAGTGAAGTAACAGAACAATCTGTTATCTGTGCTTTCGATTAAGTAGCAGAAATCTGTGGGAGATGCAGTCTGTAATTATTATGAGGGAATTGCATCAAGCACTGAGTTAGTCTAGCTTGTTAATGATTCGGTGCAGGATGTCTCCCTCTTCTGTCATTTTCCTTCTTTAATATAAACAACAGACTGAAATCTGAAGACCCTTGTGCAGGTTGTGAGCCCAGCCTCACAGCTGTAAATGGCTTGTCTTATCTACTATAAGACAGGTGACTTAAGTGCCAAGAGAAACCTCTTTGAAAGCTGCTGCAGCTAAAAAAATGAAGGTCTTTCAGGCAAAGTACCTTTCCAGGCAGAGGATTTCACTAGGAGACATCACAACCAGCAGCAAAGAGCCTGTCAGCCTGCTGAATTCATGTCATATCTTGCCTTCAGCATTACACTCTTTATTTTGCCTTCACTTGCAGCCTGGTCCCATTAGCTGTCCCTTCACTACTGCTGGAGCTCTTGGCTGTTCTCATGACCCCTCCCCACTCACCTTGTCTCTTCTGAGTTTCCTTCGGCTCTTAGTCTCACTCTCCTCTTCCTCAGTCCCATCCATTCTCCTCGCTCACCTTTGCTGCCCCAGAGTCCCTTCCCTTTTCTTTTGGCAATATCATGAAACACTGTCAAAAAGAAGTGTATGTTGTCTGATGCTTTGATCACAGAGTCCATATTCTACTCCTACCTGCAAAGGGAATCTCTCTGTATCATAAGCTTTAATTAAAAGCGCAAGAGACAAAACTGCAAACTCTGCTTTTTTTTTTTTTTTTTTTTTTTTTTTTTTTTTTTTTTTTTTTTTTTTTTTTTTTTTTTTTTTTTTTTTTTNCCGCTCCTTTGCCTGTTTTGCTGCCATTGTTTTCTCCTATCTAGCTACAAGCTCTCAGGGGCAGGGACCCTGGCACACACAAGTTGGAAAACCAAGGGCGGGAGAGGTCTATGTTATGACCCAGCCCATGATTCAGAGCTGATTCACACCAGAAGGAGCCAAATTATGCAGGAAACCCACCCTCTGTTTTCTTCAAAGTGCTAGCAACTTTACCCCTTTTCTGGCACATTCTTGCTCTCCTTCAGTCCCTGTGGTCCTGCAAACACTTGAAAAATTCATCACTTTGTAGAGTGACCTTACTTGAGATGCTGAATGTTTTCTAAAGATTAATTACAGACCAGGGTCTCCAGTGGGCATCATTTTCATTTCATTTGGGAAAATGCTGCTTGGGCTGTGAAGATACAAATTACCTTAACATATGTGTCGTTTGCAATCTCAGTTGCTGTGAGTCATCAGAGCTGGAAAAAAAAAATTGCTTATATTTTGGGTGTTCCTTCTTACACAACAATTTTAAAAAATATATATATTTTTTTGATTTTGAAAGTGACTCTGAAGTGAACTCCTATATCTAAGGAAGCCAGGGACTGCTTTGCTGTACCAAATAGTGATTTTTTTGCCCCAAACACACCAGGTGTTGTCTCTTAGCGTTATCTTGGGATGGGCCAAAAGGATTGGTGCTTTGCTGCCCTGGTGTCAGGGGTCTGTCTGTCTGTCTGTCTGTCTGTCTATCTATCTATCTATCTATCTATCTATCTATCTATCTATCTATCTATCTATCTATCTATCTATGGTCTAGCAGTGGCCTTGGGGAGCTAGTCATTTAGTAAATCAATTTTTCTCTTTCCCATAGCAGTTGCTAAAACAGCTGTAACCTTGCCATACTGTGTGCTGTGTTACTAGCTGCAATGAAGTTTCTCCTATGCATAGCATGAGGTGTTGTGGACATCCCAGATGCTTATCCTTTGCAACTGATTATGTAAAAAGCTTCCGTGAGGAAAGTAGGTAAGCATTTTACCTGGCATATTGCTTAGAAAAGGTAGCATAGGTAACTACCTTTTCTTCCAGTTTAATGCTTCTTCTTTGTCCCCTATTCCTAAAGCTTCCAGTTAAATGATCTGTGTTTTATTATATATGATCTGTCAGAATGAAAAGACTGGTTAATATTATAATAATATTTGGGATGTATCAGTAGCAAGTGTAACATTTTTTTTTCCCATGTCCAACACAAAGCTTAGAAAGATAAGTGTATGTTATAGTGTGAAAAATATAAATAACTCTTTATTTACCTTTCAGGAACGTGATTAATCTGGTGACAGGGTATCTGCTGACCACAGCTTTGGGCTTTTAACAGTTTTCATCTTGTTGTCTGAAATTTCATTTGTTGTACTTTAAAGTGTAGACATTAAGGAGCTGGCTGAGTAGAGACTTACAGAGACCATCTGGCTCTGCCTCTTCTGTCCTATTACTCAGTACCCTGAAGAGGGCAACTCTTGCTTGATTACTACTTTAAACAATGCAAGAGAGACAAAAAAGAGCTTTGAATTTGTGTTTGGCAAATGAAAGCTGCACAGCTAGAGAAGGACAGCCAGATAAGAACTATACTGTTCTCTTGATGTTGTTTTGGCCAGCTGACAGTAATAGAAATATTAAGACTCAAGGGAGCAAATGGGGAGAATGTGTTGTATGTAACGTGTGAGTAATGTGTCTGACCTGTACAATTTTGCTGCTGCCCTACCCAGGCTGCAGTAGCAACATCACGACATTAGCGGTTTTCTAGCTACCAAGCTGTTTGTCTCCATGTTATACCTAAATCAACATTTGTTTGTCTTGTGATGGCTGTTTTCTTGAATGAGCTGCACAGTAGCAGCTGTTGTCCAGGTTGGTTTTGCTGGGAAAGAAGAAAAAAAGGCAAGCAAACAAAAAGAAAACACTTTTGTCATTGTTTCAGTCTCATGTGCTGCCAGTTCTGTTTCTCTGGTTGTTCATGAGGTTGGAGAAAATGCCACGTAATAAAACTATTCTGACAGAAATTGATGGAGAAGGGGAGGAGAGGAAAAAAGGGAATAACAAGCGTTTACTCCCTCTTGTTAATTCCTCTTTATCTCAGTTCCATCTCCTGACAGTTGCTTTTTCTGGTCCATACCTCCTGCCTCCTGGTTGCTTCAATATGCAGGTGGTGGTGTTGACAGGAGTGCTCCATCTGACTTAGCCTTAAAAGAGAATCAGTCTTTCTCCTAGTAAGTGAATAGGAGTGTCTCTGGTATTCAATAGAAAGGGTTAATCTCCACAAACTTGGAACTACCTACAGATTTGTCACTTTCCAGTATTACTAGAGGTGGACAGGAGGTGTCGCAGTTTAAAAGGCAGAGAAAATAGTCTATTTTCTTACCGTTTCTTACTGTTCATTAAAGCAATTAGTTCTCGCTGTAATATTTAGTAGTTGTAATACTTGACAAAAAGATGGCATTTCTTTTGTACAGTGTAAGTGAACTCTGAGCACATCATTGTTTGACTATAATCATAAATAAGATGCTTCAAAAAGATCAACATGACTAGAATCTTCATGTTGCAGAAGAAATTTTATTCCCAACTTTGCAACTTAGGGGACTTGTCTTACTTTTTCTCCTCTTCTTCGGTCAGTATGGACTGTCTAATAGTTTTAAGGATTAGATATCAGATCTGATCTTTTACATCTGTTATCTTAGGATGTCCAAATCCATTTCAGACCCTGGAACTATGTCTGCCTGCTTGCCCAGAACAAGCCTATATGAGCCTTAATCTCTTTAAGATCCTAAAAATATGTAAACTTGTTTTTCCTCAGGCTGAGCTCAAGATAAGTAAGAGTTAAATATATCTGGATGTAGACGCTGCTAGTTGCTGTTTCTTGCTCTGCTCTCTGATGGGACCTTCTGGGCTCATACTCTAACAGAATGCTTATCACAGGTTGCAAAGAATGGTGACACCTATGATGAGAAAGCAGGATCACTAACTATCTTATTTGTCTTATTTATAAGACATCCTGTGCACAGCTATAAACATTTAAATGTCAGATTGTGTCAATATTCTAATACTGTGCTCCCAGGCAATAGAAGCAGAGAGGAGGCAAGAAATGCTCCTAGTGCTGGGATACTGGTACCCAATCCACTTGGGCTGGGGATTGGACACTCTCAAGGTTTGAGAATGAGCTTTGAGATGTTGGAGCAGGAAGGCAAGCCTGAGGAATGAGGATGGTAAGGCTGCTGGATAAGCTCAGCTTTCTTGCTGTCACAAGCACTGTGTTTATAAGGCCTGCTATAAACTTGCTGTTCAAGCACTGGAGACTTGCAGAAGCTACAAGCAGGCATTCAGAGCCACATTTTTCTATATTTAGTTGGCTATTCTAATTTTATTAACTGGTTCTTTAACTGATTCTTCCAATTTATCAAATCTCCCCTGTGGAAAGAGAAAAACTTACCATTATTGATCTAATTTTATTCATCTTCTAGCTGTTTAAAATTTTGAATACTTAGATCCAAAGTTACTTTTGTGATGATTCTCCTAAAGTACCCTCGTTACCAATTGCAAGTGAGGTGTCTGGTATTGTCACCTCCTGCAGGTTGAGAGTTTTTTGATGATAAAACTTACCAGCTAATATGATGTGGAGTATCTGGGCTTTTGCTCTATAAGCAGCAGTGGGGCCTGTTTTTGACCATGGCCTTGTCTGCCAAAGGCCTGTAATGGTGTCAGTCATTCAGGTGGTGCTGTGGTGTTCTGGTTCTGTGTGAGTCTTGGGTCTGGGGCCTGTGGCACTGCTGGAGAGATCATATACTGCTTCTCCTTCTAACTCTTGATGTGCATGGATGGGAGGGAGAGCACACTGCTGCTTGCATCAGAGGAGAAAGCAAGTGCCTAAGTACTTGCTCTCCTGTGTTTATATATATTCTCTAACTGATATAATTAAAAACACTGAAGTTCAAGATGGAAAAGACATATTAGATAATATTGGTCGTTGCCTTGGGCCAGAACGAGATTGTTTCCTCTCGCTGAACTCGGGGGAAGTTGAGGTCTATAAGCAATTGCAGCTCTCTAATGAAAGCCTGAGCCTGCACAAGTTTGTATAGACATCTTTAATAAAGCTGTTATTAGAAAAGGAGAAGCATCTCCTTGCCCACTTTCTCTGGCAAGTTGCACCAATGTTGCTTTATTTCTGTGATGAGCACCTTTATTAGTTTTGGGTGCTGAAAGAAAATTAGAAGGCTTGGGGTGCCTTGGGGCTTTACCCAAAACTTCCTCCTGTTTCCAACTGATTTCATTGAGATGATAATAGCTGTAAAAGGAAGTTATACTGTCCACTGTATTTATAATTTTAATACTGTGGCATATATTTCACTTCCCCTCTCCCTCCCCCCCACTCGAGAGTAAGTGGATCTTTCTTACCTTCAAAATACTTTGACTCTGTTGAGCATCATGTAATTTGTGGTCCCATACTTGTGCTGCCTTCATAGTAAATATCACTATGCAACCTATTCTAGACCTTGCTGATGTGGAGTTTTGCTGAGGTTATGATATTGTGTCACACCAGAATGACAAATATATTAAAATCTCTACTTAGTCCTGGCAGTCTCAGGTTCTCTTCCCACATCTTGCCATCTGTAGTAGAGTTTTTAATAACTATCACACTGTCTTAGTCTACAGAAATAAAACTGTGCTAAGATTATTATACTACTGTAGTCTCTAATTAATCTAAGTCTGACCTAAAATAGTGAGTTTTCATTTTGCCAAATGGAGAGGGGGAAAAGGCAAATATAAGATTTTTTTTCTTCTGATCTTGTGAGACACAGGTAACCACCCACTGAGGCCTGTAAGTCATACTGAAAAGCTTTCTTGAATAGCCATCAAAGTCTGATAGCTACTGAAGTTTTTTTTAAAAAAAATAACTTAAACTTTTTTTTTTTAAAAAAAAAAAAAAAGCACTTTTGCTATGGCAAACAACAAAAGCACCTTGCAAGAAAGACTGGACTAAGTGTGTGCAGTCAAAGAACCTTTTTGGGAAACCTGGTACAGCTGAAGCCTGCAGCTCAGTGCCTCCAGTGCTCTCCACTGTGCACACAGGCAAGAAGCCTGAGGAGAAGGTCATAATATGTGTGAAAACAAGGAAAAAAATCTAGCATTTTACCATATATAAAATAAAGAAGTTGGTTAAAAACACATGAAGTCTATAGGCCTTCCTCATGAAGAAACTGAAAAAAAATAGTGAACCTGGCTCTATGCTTGCTATGCCAGTTGATGAAAGGTTTGATTGGATCTGCTGTAATTGTGGAAACCTCCAAGCTGCCACCTGAGGCTGTACTACGAAGTGTTAAAGGCTTCAGGCCTTTAAGTACAGTACAGCTCTAACTCGGTTCATTTGTTAGCTGTTTATGTTGCACTTCTGTCAAGTGGTAACGTTCAGGTTTAATCTAAGACCATCTAGGTCATTATGCTGTACACGTCAAAGTAGGCATGACTCTGGCTTTACTCTTCAGAGTTTAGCTGTGTTCTGCAATTTAAGAAAGACTGAGAACACTTTTGTTTCTAAAGTGTTGATTCCATTGCCTTGCTCCAGCAATTATATTTTCTGTGTCTGCTTCTGCCTCCTGTTTCATCTTTGTGAAAGCCTCCTGGACTTGTTTTAGAGCTTGTTTTGGGATACTTCTACTACAGTACAACAGTACAGAAGCAGAGAGGAGACCAGCCGTGAACCTGCATAGCTGCATCATATAGAAGTGTGCTGATTGCAGTGCTGACACTGCCATTTGTTTTGTTTTGGAACTTGTGCTTTGAAATATGTGCACATATTCTCTGTAATACATGACTGTATTGCAGTGAAGTGTGTGGGTATCTGGCATAACACACAGTGAATTTCAGAATAATACATAGGGACTCCTGTGTGTATGTGCTGGCCATCTGTATACAGTATGTGAAGGAGAAGATATCCATCCTTTTGCTTGGGCTTTTGGTTGTCTAACAAGCTATAATGCTCAGAGTGGTCTAACACTGAATTAGAAAAAGGACATGGACCACCAACGGGCTGGCTTGAGCCCTTTAGCTTCTTGCTAAATCTCTGCCTGCCTGTATTCTCATAGCTCCTGCTAAAGGGCTTACTATCATTTACATTTTTATGTAGAAATAAATGTTATTTTAAAAGATGCAGCAAGCTTAAATAGTGAAGAAATTACACCTGAAAGAAATCAGGCTAGAGGAGTTTAGGAAATGGCCTTAAAATTTGTAAATGTTGTGCCTGTGCATGTCACCTGGGCACTATAAACTGCCAGAATCCCGCCAGCGCAACAGCATGTGTCAGTGCCTTGCATGGTACCCACAGGCAATTGCCAGGGTTGTGTGGGGCCATGAAGCTCAGATGGTGTTGCACCAGGAGTTGAGACACACCTTTGAAACTCATCGTACAGCATTTCTGCCTCCTAAACACTATACCTAAGATAGTAGGTATACCTAAGATAGTAGGTATACCTAAGATAGTAGGTATACCTAAGATAGTAGGTATACCTAAGATAGTAGGTATACCTAAGATAGTAGGTATACCTAAGATAGTAGGTATACCTAAGATAGTAAAGGGCCTGTACCTTTCAGTGCTGCTATAGCAAAGAAATAATGAGTATGTAAAAGCAAGGAGTTAAAAATTGCTATGTCAGCTAAACTACATGCTATAACTTAAATTCATCAGGCCTTGTTTACATAGCAGCTTGTATTGACACTGAGGTACGCGTGCACGCATACGCACCCTGATATTTCAGTATTCTTCTAAAACAGGAAGATTTCATCATGCCAAGTAGCCATGATAGAATTTGTTTACTAGTGAGGGAGTAAAACCCTGAGTACTGCAGCACTATGTAGAAAAATGAGATCTGTAAGAATCAACAGGCGCTGAGATCTCCAAATCAGCTCTGTAAAAAGAAACCGACAGGCATGGTGAGACTGACTTGTACAGGATCTGGGTCTTTTGGTTTTGAGCTTTGCTACTGTTGTTCTGGATCTGGATGAAATGTAAGAACTCCAGCACTTACTCAAACTGAAAACTAAAATCAATTATAGAAAAAAAAAAACAAAGTGATTTTCTTTGGCAATTCCATGTTTTCAGAGAAGGCAGTGAGCATGTTGTTCACTGGCTAGTTTGCTGACTAATCAAGGACTGTTTTTTCTTATTTTATGAGTCTAAAGATCTGCTGAAGCAGACACCTGAGTAGACTGAGGACTTGGAAAGCTTACAAGCAGAGATGTGCAGCCAGGAAGCCAAAGATTGTCCAAGTAAAGTTATGTTTTTGCCTTGAGCTGTAAGTTGGTATATGTTACACAGCTCTGGCAGGGTTAAGATACCACTTCAATGCTTTCATCCTTCTGTGCCCGCTGAAAATGAAGAAATAATTGGAAGTAGATTTAAATTTACTGCCCTTAAAACAGTACCTGGATTTGTGCATGTGTTTGCTTTGCAGTGAGCTCATACCACTAGTCAGCTTTCTTCCTGACCATAAATTCTTTTCAGAAGAATATATATCACAGGATTTATTTTGGGCCTCAAGTTGCTGGCTGTGAACAGCTCATAACAATTGAGGCCTGGCACTGAGGCGTGTGGCTGCTGCCACCTTCTATTTTTGGGTCATAAGATTTTATATAATATCAATGGTAGATATTTTATTGCACAATACTCCAGTCAAGTATCTTTATCAGTTCCTCCAAAAGGAAAAAAATGTCAAGGCTTGCTTTACTTTGGACTAGAGCTTTAAGAAATCTGCTGCTCTATGCAGGAAAATAAATATAGATTTTTTTTCAGTGGATTTAGTAGGCCATTTTTATCTTTACATTTTTCAATATATGACATTTTGACCTTTGACAGCTCTTGAAGCACTGAGGAAAAAGTGAGTATTCGGGCCCACTCAAAAGACAGGTGTTTGTTAGTGTTTATACCAGTTCTAGATCAATAAATGAATCCATCACAGCAGTGACTGTTACTGATGGGCTTCATTAGTATTTTCCATTGAGAATTTTGAAGTCCTTGTTAGTGCTTTGTATTACAGTTGTTGTTTCGACTAGTGAGAACTGCATAAATAGATACTTAAGCCAAGACACAGAAACCAGTTCAAAGATCAGTTTTAAAATGTTCTTTCTATTATTGTGAAGATAGGTACAGTAGTCTTATTTTAGCGCAGGTACTCAAGGTAGAGTTATATGCAGAATTCAATGTAGATATACATGTGAAGTTTGAATTTTGATGAAAATAAAGAAATAAGGCAAGAAGCACAGGAGTGGGAGGAAAGAACTGACTTCACTTTTCTGTCCCCAAAGAATAAGGTATTAGAGTTACCAGAAGGCATCTACAGTGCCATGGAGCACGGTGTAAAGTTTTTCTCCAAGTGTCAGGAAACTCTTCTGACCCCGGGAGAGGGTTTTGTAGTTGCTAGTGTCACAAGTTTCTGGACCTCAATGACCCCAGAAAAGTTTATGCTGTTTACCATTGGCCTCTTATTTGTAGACTTAGCAGGTACAATTTAAAGATGCATTAAGGCAAATATCCTGTATCACTGTTGTAATTAGCCTAACAGCAAAATTGGCCGTGAGAGAGCGCGCAGATAACACGGTAATATTTGTGATCAAGTTTCTATACTACCAGCATGAAATGCAAATAAAAATGATTATGAAAACTTCTCATTGTCAAAGGGTGGCCAAAGATTAGCTTGCTAGCTCACATAATTTCGTCTAAAGTTACAGACATGGAAATAATAGGCAGCTGGTTTCATTTGGGGGTGGCACGATATAGTTCTGCAGCCTGTTCCCTGCCACAAATTCAGGCAAGCTTTGCATGAAACAGAAATAACACAATATGCTGTGCTTTTGAAGAGATTGTGGGCCAAGCCAAGAGAGCTGTAGCGGTGCAGGAGAGCCAGAGGATAGCACAAAGCAATAATGAAAGCAACATGTGATATCATCTGGCCAGAGAAAGATAATAATGACGGTGGGATTTAATGGTTGATTTTGAAATGCCCCTTGCAAGGAAAAGAATGTGTCCAAGGATTAGGAAAGGGTCCTTGGTATTAGAAATATTGTGTCTTATTCCTTACCCTGTCATGTCCTATCAGCACGATCTTCATCTATACATGCCTCAGTTTCTCAACCCCCAGGAGAGCTCACTTCAAAGCTGTTCTGTGGGTTCCTCTATTAAGGGCTTATAGCCTCTTTTGGAAACCCTGCTGAGAAGTCATATGAAAGGATGTTATCATTTTAATTGACTCAACTGTTTTGCATTTAAAGTAAAACCAGAAGCCAAACCGAGTGCTGAACAAGCCAGTGTAGAAAGAAGGGTTGAGGGGAAGAGGGGTTAAAAATCTTGTCTCATTTGAAGTAGATTCATTGACCCTTTTTTGGGTTCAGATACCTTTCATAATCACTCTGTGAAACTCAGTTGCTTCTAGCAAGTGTGTTAGGAAGGGGTTCTTGGATCCACTGAATATAGATAATGTGGATTCTAAAAAAATAATGCTATTACTGCTAAATCATCATGTCAGTGCTTTGACAGCTTTAGACTGTCTCACAGGACTGAGGTTTGTGTTTGAAATGGAGAGGAGGAAGGGGGGGAAGAGGGAAAAACATTTCTGCATGAAGAGCAGCCTCAGTGATGAAGGCTTTTTAGAGCAGTGATTTCAAGGTAGGTCAGAAAGAAAGAATAAAAGCCGTCCAGTGAAGAAATCATAGAGGCCTAGCAGTCTACGTTTTTTCCCTGCATATGAAGAAAAATAACTATACTTGCTCTATGAGAAATTTCCACTGTGAGAAAATCAGACTCTAAAAGCATACTTCTGACTGCTTCATATTGCATTGTATTGAAGTATGTGCTGCAAGAGTATTGAAAGTTAATGTTTTCATTAAGACTAGTTTCTAGACACACACTCTCTCTCTCTCTCTCTCTCTCTCTCTCTCTCTCTCTCTCTCTCTCTCTAAGCTGAGACTGAAGATCAGTACATCTTAAAAGCTATAGACTCAGACTTTGAGAGATGGTTTAGGAAAGAAGAATGGTTATTGGTCAGCAGGATGAAACATGAAAAATTATCAGGTAAAGGGCATAGTTTAGCTTGTTGCGAAGGCTTGAAGAGCCCGTGAAGAAGTTTCTTCAGATTTAAATAGTTTGTATTCTTAACCTCAAAGTCTCAGCTACACAAAAGCACCGCTGGATAGTTTGTTTCTGCCTTTGCTGTATGAAGATGTGACTGCCATAATCAGAACCTGATGGGTTGTTGGTTGGTTGGTTTTATTTTCCTACTCTGTTCAGAGCCATCATTTAGCTTGTCCTACAGTCTTGAGAGGGGAAATGTCCCATTCACACAGACACCACTAGAGGTCCCCCACAATTAAAGATTGAAAAGCCTCCGATTTCTAGTACAGGGAGAACTTACAAAGAGAAACCCGAAGGAAGACCATAACCTGTATGGGCTTATGTTTTATGTTATGAAGGAAAATGTTGGTGAGTCTACATCAAACTGATATATTCAGCAGGCTTTTAATCTTTTCCTAAAGGAACATCTTAACTGGAAAGAAGGATTAGGTGTGAGAAATATTTTTCATCTTCACAGTTATCCTGTAAGAGTAATGCACGTTATCTATCTTTCATGGAAGGCAAATATTAGCTAAAAATCTGTTCCATACCTTCTCTAGACCTGTTGTTTTTAACTCTTGCTTTGAAAACCTAACCTGTTCTGGACCATAGATTCGTTACAGCATTTTTTGCTCACTAGGCTTACATAGCAACTATGTAATCTAGCAACGCTATCTAAAAATTCAGGTTTTTATTTAATATAGTGAACAGCCTTGCACCTAAGTAGTACTTCTTTGGAGCTGGCTACTTGGCACTGCCATGAAGCACTTTGTTTCCTAGTACACCCTGATCTTCTTACTAACTACAAGCACCTGCAGTGCTGCAGCTGTAATATAAGGAAGCTCAACATTGTACTATTTCATGGCTGAACACAGAAATGGAGTTTAGCTGGAATGAAGAATATAGAAATAAAATCTGGACTACAAGCATCACTTTAGATGTCCGTTCCATCTTTCATCTTATTTAGGAATCTACTTATTGGAATACATCTTGCTGTACCCTGGATAAGAGGGAATGGAGCACTTTCAATTCTTTGACATTATTTTGAACAAAGTTGTCTTTTTCTTGATAGAAAGTTTTCTGCTTCTCACTCTGTCACTTTTACTAACAAATGTTGGCAGTGGTTCCCCACTGTAATTTAGCAGCGTGCGCTTGCATATGTGACCCAGTAGAGCTCCAGGTTTGTACTGCGTACAAGGAACAAGTGTGTGTGATTCCTTCAACAGATCAACACCTTATTTGATGAGCATCGTTTGTTTCTGTTTTTCCTTTGGAATTGACTCATAGGCCTCACCTCAATAGGTGATATGTGCTGTGATGCTACTAAACATTCTTTCTTTTTCTGTCATTCTACATGATGTTTGACCTATCTAATGGGTAACAAACAATTGTGTGCTCCCTGTACACCCCCCCCCCCCCAAATCCTTGGTCCTAAACTTGGATGAGAAGTCTGAGTAAAGGGGTAGAACATGCTTTTGCATTCAGAGGCCCAGGCTGAGATAGGAAATACCAAAACCAGCCATTGACAAGACTATCAATGGTAAAATAATCCTATCTAACTATTATATAAAATGACTTTATTAAGTTATAATTATATATAATAGCATACAATAAAGTGAAATAAAGAGAACAGTGAAGGAAATGGATGTCTTTCAGTGGATTCAAACTGTGCAATTATTCTTCCTGTCACTACCAGATTTGTTGAATCTTCCACCGATTTAGAGGTAGAAGGACCCTTCTCCAAGCAGGACAATGTCCTCTTATTATCAAAATGAGGAGCAGCTGTAACTGTGCAATGTCACTAACTGTATGAAAATTTAGCAGTGAAATCCCCCATACAGAATGAGGATTTGCATTGAGTAATATGATGTACAAGAGGATTGTGCTAATGAACCTTGCCTTCTGTCAGCTATCTCAGAGGTAAAGAGCACAGCATTTGGAGCATGAGTATTTTCAGCTAAGGAGTTATGTGGGAATATACAGGAAACTCATATTGGATATCATTATCAATGAGATAATATTTTATGCAAGTTAATAATGAGAAATAAACTTGGTCAGTATTGTATATATTTTCCTCTTTTATGATGGAAGCAGTGAGAAGTTTGGAGATGGATGTTACATACTAATTTTTTCCAGCTACATTTTTCAGATTCTTGTATTATGTCTCTCATTGTGAGACTATATAAAAATTGGCTGCTACTCCTCAAGTCTAAGCTGTCTGTCCCAGGAGAGAGAAATGAACTGTACTTCTTCCCGTAACATTCAGCAGTGAAGACTTTGCTAGCTTCATTTTATGTTTGTTTGTTTCTTCTCATTCTCTCCTTTTCTCTGATTTAATTGTGGGAGATGATCTATGATAGACATTTGGACTTGGTTCTGTGGTCTGATCTGTGATAGACATTTGGACTTGGCTCTGTGGTCTGAACTGATCTGCTAAATCCTCTACTGCCTTTGGACTTCTGTGTGCTAAACACAGCCAATGAATTTCCTTTGTTTTTATTTTGGATTTCTCTTTTGAGTCTCTGTTTGTTTGTTATTTTTTTCCAGAGGATTTGCTGGTATTGTGCATGATTGGCACCACAAGGATATCTTTGCCTTGCAAATAACTACAAAAACAACTATCAAACATGTCCTTAGGAAGGACTTAAGTGCTGTGTATTATGGAGAAACATTCTGCATATTGCTACTGTCTTGTGCCCCTCTTATTTCCTTGGTGAAGAGAATGCTGTGAGCTGTAGTATCCATGACCTTAAGCCATGTCAGTCTAGTAAAACCAGTAGGATTCTCCAGGGGTCTCAGAAGATGCAGGAAATTCCAGTGAGATAACTCAACTTTCTCTTCCCTGACTGTGTCTCTACTCGTAATTGGCTAGCTCTTTTCCTGTAGATAGTCAGCCGTTCTGTAGTGGTGCACAGCCACTCAAAAAACATGAAAACCAAAGTAGTATTTCTAAATGTACTTTTGTAGAGAGTCTTTAAAAAGAAAGTCTTTAAAAAGTAGTTATTCAGTAACTCCAGATGAATTCAATGGGAATCATACCCCTACAAACTTAATAGGGGGCATAAAAGACTTTTTCAAGAATGGCTATATAAGCACCTTAGACCTACTGATTCACTGTAAATGCTCAGTTCTAGTCTTGCTTTCATCCTCTCTAATTTTAGGTACATAATTGATGCACTTTAGTTGGAAACATAATTGTCCTAAGTCTCCTCTGCAGTCAGTAGAGAGAAATAAACTGTTTGCACCACTAAGAGCTCAATTGTCGTCTATAGGTGCCTCATTATCTCCTAGGATACCCAGGGTAACTCTAGTTAAGTGCTTAAAATTAGTTAATAGGGAACTGGGACTACCTGCCTGTAAAATATACCTGAGATCACAAAAGATATTTTTGAAAGTTAACTTGTTAACTTGAGAAATGTTTCCCTGTCTTGGAAGTTAGTGTTGTGCTTTTTGTGCTTTTATTTTTTATTTTTTTATTATTATTTTCCTAAGGAGAAGATAGTTGAGACTATTCTTACAGGAGTTACTCAGCCTCTCTACACAAAAAAAATACTGGTTGAGCTCTTCCATAAACTGCATGAGAATACATTGTAATCTTCAGATTCAATAGAAAATTAAATAGATCTTTTGGGTCACAGGTTCTTATTTCCTTTGTGATTTGCTGTGCCCACCACCCCTTTGCAGATACAAATACAGAGATAATGCAGATACAAATACTCAATGGCAGTCATTGCTAGATTAAAATATTTGTCTCAAGAAGCAATTTGGCTGATGCTAAAGAAGGCATGGTAGATGGTAGAAATAAAACCAGTCAGGTATGAATAATGTAGTTTTTCTTGATTTTTTTCTTTTTTTTTTCCTCCCCTCCTTGAATGTGATCTGGTTTCACACTGAGTCATTAGTATCAAACTCAAATACTCAAAAAAGCAAATGTACGATAACTTAATAAATTCTGGCACTGGTTTTGTATTACTGACAAACATATGTTCTAGTGGGCTGTGCCTCATTAGGCATAGCTCTTTCTCACCCACTACTGTTAGAGATTTTAAATCCTGCACTTAGTTAGATTGGAATTATTCTTGCTCTAAGTTAATGGTATGAAAATGTAAAGACATTTGAAATGGTCCCTCACAGGCTTGTTTTCAATTAATAAGAGCTGTGTGAACAAATTAATCAAGAGCATGAGGATCTGTAAACCCAGAAGGTAAGGCCACTTAAATTAACATGGGCATCATATTGTCCTACTGTGAGAAGAACATGAGCCTCTGAGCTCCTTCCTACCAGAACCTTTGTACTGCCACGAATTAGACTTCTCCCAGAGCCCCTCAGCTCTGCCACTGATGCATTAAATGAGATTAAACCCAAACACATTTATTCCTACTCCTTATAGTTAGCCAGGGTAGATCAATGCAGTAGCGGTAGATTTGTGCCTGGGATGATTCTGATACCGTCTGCAGAATTGCAATGAGATAAAGGTGTCCTCTGGAGAGGAAGTAGAAAAGAAGCAACATAAAAATTTTCTCCTTTGGCTAGGGATCTTAGTGGACTATTAAAATTCTTAAGTTAAAACACGACTTCAGACTCAAAGAGATTGCTTTATGTAGGACCAAATTGTGCTTATATTCTTTATATTATGTGGAGCAATGTGTGGGAACAAGAATTTCTCTCTGCAGAATTTCCTGCAGCTTGGCCTTTTAATAATGGACCTTTTATTAATGTCTGTAATTGTTCAGTTCCTTATGATATTAAAAAAAAAAAAAAAAAAACTGCTATGAGTCAGGATAGGCTGAATTCTCATCTGTGTATCATTTCCAGAAGCTCTACAAGTTATTTCAGGGTAAACCTCTAGAAGAAATATCCTAGCTCTCCCACATAGTAAGACTTAGATTACTTATTTTACAAACAGCATGCACTTACAACTATTGATGAACAAAATCCTCTGCAAGATCAAGTTAGTTTTATGCAGATCAGGAATAGAATTGCATGTTGCTGATGGCAAGGGAATGATGCGCTAATTAAAGGTTAAGTGGCGAGGTCCTTAACCAGTACTTACTCAGTTCATTAAAGTATGTAGGAGTGTAGATTGACAACAACTGGAATCCAGATGGAGTAGTATATCCCAATTCCTCTCCCACCTGGAGACTCTAGACCTGTGAGTAATGTGAAAGGGACTGGTCCTCTCTGAGGTTCTTATCGTCCTCTTAAATTCAAGATCATTTTCCCAAGATGATACTTTTGTGTTTTATTTTGTGTGTGTTTGGGTTTAATGTATTAAAAGATAAGAGGAGGGGGAAAAAAAAGTAATTGCCAGAATTTGTCACCCTTTGCCACAGGTGAGAGGAGAGCACTTGGATTTCAGATGGGTCTGCAAAAACTTTCAGCAGTTACAGAAAGTGGATACAGGCAGAACAGAATTTAGCATATCCTACGTTAAATGGCTCTTTGGCATGCCCTCTTTCGAGGGCCGAGATTTGTTTTGGTGGTCCCAGTTTGCCCATCCAGGATGGGTTTTCTCTGAGTAGGGCTTGCTAGCTTCTGTTAGGCTTTATATAATACAGGTATTGGTTCAGGTTGTGTCCTTGCTGTCCTTTGCCTTATTCTTTTCCATCTTGGCTGCTTTCAGTGTTTGACTCTCATACTCTTCTAGGGCCAAATAGTGTTCTGGATTATGTTTACTCATGTCAGTGTGACCCATTCTTCTGGTGTTATGCCCAACTTTTACAGGATGTACCTTTCATTTATAATGATGACTTCCTCAAAATATTTTAAACAGCAGTACGTAAGGAATATTAATTTCTGCACAACCTAAAGTAAACATAAGAAGCTAGATAAACTAAGAACTCATGATGGTTTACTTCAGATCTTTAAGTTCATTTATAAGTTTCCCCCCCGCCACCCCGGAAGGAGTTATGGGAAAAAACTTCTTTAAAATTTTTGAAAATTGGCAATATTTTTAGTTCCTCAAACCTTTCATCAGCTAAGCCAGTGGAAATATTGCAGTGTCATGCAAATGTGAATTTGTTGGCAGAACATCTTGTTGCAGATGAGTGAAAAAATCTGCATATTGAATGGCATATTTAAAATTTTCAGGGACATAGTTATTGGTTAAAATGGAATGCATGAAGCTGTACTTTGTGAGATAATGAAGTCAGGATTACAAAATAACTAGGCTTCAGTTTTTCAGATCAAATTGAAAAGATTTTTCAGGATTCTCTTGTGTTTTTATATACAAAAGATCAAATCATTCAAAGAACAGGGCATAAGGGTACCATCTAATATGTGAATCAGGATAATGTGCTCAGTTCTAAGAAAATAATGTACAATGCAGTAACACTAACAACCTTGAATGAGATTTAACACTCATTATTCCTTATACAGTAGATTGACAATTCTTTTCTAACTGTGTAATTTTTGAAAGAGCTACAGGAATTCTTTAGTCCAGCCACATTTATATTTAAAAATAAAGCTTTCTGAGTTTTTATTCATCATGGCAAGCACACAAAAAAAATACCAGTATTAATCTGATCCTGACTTTACATAATTCAGCACTAATCAACAAAGTTTTACCTGCATTCTTCCTGTAGGTTATTGGGTCAAATGCTGAATGTCATTACCATTTCACGGCTGCTTGGTATCTTATTTTAAAACAAGTTGGAGAATGCAGTCTAGCTTCTGACAGGCCAACAGAGCTGTACCAGGGATAAAATAAAAAACAATTCAAAAAAGGAGTTAAAACTCAGTTTTAGGCTATGGTTCAACAATGAGTTCCATTGATGTTTCCATGGAGCTCATTGCAGGGAAAGCCAGAGAGATTTTATTTTATTTTGTTTTATTTTTGTTTTGTTTTATTTTAATATATATTCTCATGAGGCAACAGTATTTCCTGTCTTCCTGGGTGCATGGGAGGAAGAATGCTCATTTTGTGTTATTTTGGCATATCTTCTATGTCTTTCAGTAGAACATAGAAAGGATGCAAAAGGCAGAAATACTGAAACATGTTGACTTTTTAGTTTTATAAAATAAAAATTATTTATGAAAATTAGTTCAGACTTTCCATAAATTATGGAGAAAGGATGGGTTTAGAGTTTTGGGGGCAAAGTTGCTATTTATTTATTTATTATTTATTTATGCATTTCTTTTGCTCCAGGTTAAGTATAGTCCCAAACAGAATTCAGGATCAGAATAACCCATTGTTGTAGTTGCTGCTGCAGGAACCTGGTTCCTCATTTCACAGAGTTTAGCTCTGCACCTGCCAATCAGCTCCTCAGGGCTGAACATTCCCAGCTGTTGGAGCTGCATCATATTTGCCTAATTTTCTTTTTTCAGATGACACAGTTATGTCAGGAAGGAGGAAGGGAGATAGTGACAGATGAGCTTTTTCTTATGCTTACCCCCAAACTGAAGAATATGGCTAGACACTATCAGAAATCTGCTGGCGTTTCTCTCTCATAGGCTTGGCAAAGCAGTAGATGAAGTAAACCATGTTTAGAAAAGACATACAAACAGTATTTGCTCTTTTCACAAAACTAGCGAAGAGATTTTAAGTAGGTGATGATAGTAGTATCACGAGTATTAGCTCATGAGAGGATGGTTGTTATTTCATACCAGTTGACGCTCCAGGTTTCTGCTGCTGGAAGCAATACTTACTGGTCGGAGTGGAAGCTGGCTCCTGGTCCTATACACACTAGCTTCTGAAACTGCTGGAACTACTGCATTACTGCACTGACTAGCTGGAAATGGGTACAGCTCTTGCTTCTAACGTATTATACGTTACACATCTCGCCTGCTCATATAGACACCGTAAACAGACCAAAAATACTTGCCAGTAGTGAGTCACTACTCACCGGAGTCAGTGTAGACATCTGAACTCAGCTTAAATATTGTACTAGCTTGTCCTCTCTAGTCCTTCTAAATAATGGATTTTGAGTAGCTCAGATGTATGTACCCAGCTGAAGTGGGGAGAGGTGAATTCTTGTCTGTGTGTATAGCTTAGCAGTGGGGTCAATATAGAGGAATATAGTGGGTTACTGCATTTTTAAGAAAGTTACCTGCTTTGAAACATTTTTGTTGTTATTTGTTTGCTTTAAAATCATTTCTTGGCTTTATAGGAACCCCTTTTCTTGATCCTTCATGCTCTGATTGCAGTGTTGGTTGTCCATGCAGCTGAAGCTATTCTCCCCTACATTCTTGATGTTGTGCAACATTTTAGGTGTATAGGCATCAGCCTTGCATTCAGCTGTGACCCTAAATACTTGGACTGAATGTTAAATGAAGGCTCTAAATTAGGGAGAGCAAGAAAGCAATATTCTCCTGTTTTCTACTTTTCATTTAAAAAAAAAAAAAATCCCTCTTTTCCTGCAAAAGATTTAAATGTAATCCATGGACTGAACAACCTTGAGTGCTTGCCTGTAATTCAAAATCTGAATCAGGAGCTGCTTTCATATTTCAAGGACACAGAATAAATAAGCTACTTAGAGTTAGTATTTAGATAGTTCCTTGTTTACACACAGAGGCGCTTGTTTGTTCCCTTCTTTGTTTAGATCTGCACTGTGCATCCTCTTGCACAGAACTGCAGGTGTTTCTAAATTCCTCTCTGGGTTCTGCAGAAATATGTGCCAATGAAGAAATGCCTAGTAGTGGAAAGTAAAAATGCAGATCTTGCCTGAAGCATCAAGACTCCTTTGCTTTAAGTTCCACAAAACAGCAAAAAGCACAGCAAGAAATTCCTTCATGTATATATCTCTCCTAGCCAAACACTGGTTTTTCATAAGGATAGGATTTTTTAGTACTGACACAAACTCTCCATATTGGAAATAAACCCATTGAATCGGGTAAAAGGTAATTCCAAGACAACAGCTGCTGCTGATACTTTTATAGCACATTTTACATTTGTCATTTTGATGTTCAGATGTTGCTGTGAATGAATTATCCTACTATGTTCTCTAATTTAGTCTTTCTTTTTGGTTTAATGTACAAATGTCCTGTGGGACTTTCAAATGACAATGACAATACCTTTGCCATTTCTAATGTATTTATATTGATTTCTTTTGTTAGGGAGTTGTTTAAAAGCAGAAATGAATGTAAATTATATTTACCTCCTTTCAAGTTCACAGGAAGGCAAGTGTTTGCTCCCCTCCTCTCCTTCTTGAAACTATCTTTGTTCATTCATTTATTTATTTTTATCAAAGACTTAGCCTTCATGCTTCAGTCAGGGAAGAGTTAAGAGAACAGGGAAAATAAGTAGTCTTCCTAATACCAGAGGAAGGTAGGAGGAATGCCATGTTACCATGCAGGTTGTGTGAAGAGCTGGTGGGTTTTTGTGTTTTGCTGAAGAACCTAATTTTATAGGAGATTCTCTTGTGACAGGAGCATCAAGAAGCAGATGATTAGACATATATTGGTGGGCTGACTAGCAGATGTGGAAGACTAGTTTACATACCTTCCTCTTTGAGGAAGCTCCTCTGGGTGTCCGAGCAGTCCACGATGCACAGAGGCCACCACTGTTGCTAACCTGGCTCTCTCTTTCTTCTACATCTGAGGCGCGTGAACAGGCTCTTCATTTTAGTTTCTCCATTTGTAAAGCAGGGCTAATGAAACACTGTCATAGCAGCCAGAGGATAGAATAGGATAGGCAGTTCTTGTTGTTTTTTGTTTTGTTCTCTTAGTTCTGTGGTGGTGAAGTGAAAGAGCAAAATGCTCAGTAATGACCTGGAGAACATAACAAAAGTTAACACTATGTGTAAATACCTAAATAACAACTAATAATTCCAGTAGATACTGTTCTTTTTAGTTCTGTGTTTCCAAGTCTCTCTACCTTATTTTTGAGCATTTAAGATACTTTATGTTTGATATCAGTCATACTGGTAGCTTAAATTATTGGAAACTTCATTCCTCTCTTTGAATCCTGATCAAATCTTCCTAAGCTCTCATTGGCGGTGTCATGATTTTCAAAATGGGACATTTTGGGACATTGGCATATATCGGGCTGGCAGGAGTCAGTGTCATAGTGAAAAAGAAAGTGGGAAGTATAGATCAGTTTTACTTGCTTGCTTTTGTAGTATATAGTATGCAGCACTAAGTTGTAGAATAAAATTATAAGGAGAGTTTTAAGATAGTAAGAAGAGTAGAAGACCATCATGCAAAACTTTAAGCTTTCTCTACTGTTAGCAGTTATGTTCTATGCCATAGTTCCTGCAGTGATTTAAAAAAAAAAAAAAAAAAGGCCACAGGGCTGTTTCTGCAGTACTTGTACACCTACTAATTCCAAATATAGTTACTGATGATGTGTTTTTTGTTTTTTGTTTTTTTTTTTAATATAAGCTTAAAGTAACAAAAATGTAATTACTGAGAGTCACATGGTTTAGCTTCTGGAACAAAATCAGCTTGTTTCAAACCATATTTAGAAACTGAAGAAGTTACTTGAGATGCTTCTCTCTTGCATTTGCAAGGCTCTGGAAACTACTCCATGATGAGGTGACGTCCTGCTGGAAAACTTTGGTGCATTTGGAAGTAATCCCTTGTGTTCAGACTACTTGGCAAAAGCAATGTGGTCTCCACCCAAGTAGTGCAGGCTGTGGGAAAAGACAACTGCCTGGTCAGAACAAATGTCTTGTGTACAAAGGGCAGGAGAAGAAAAACAGAAATGGAGAAATGCAGGTAGGAATACCATCATTTGACTCTACGTCATTTGCATCATCTTGACTTGACTTCTGCAACAGGACAGTGTTCTTGATGATGCTCAAGATCAGTTAAAATGAACATATTACAACGACCTCAGATAAACTTAAAAATCAGATCTTAGTTAATATAAAAATGTATGTTGTTGTTTTTAATTATGCTATTTATGTTTATCCCGCATTTGCTGGTACTTAAAATACTTTAGAATAACTGCCAGCACAAAACAACATAGTTGTCTTTGAAAAGAAATGTTGTGAGTTCGGCATTTTAGGAATTTGGAAGCTGGGGTGTTAACAAAGAAAAGTTTGGATTGCAAAAATGCTGAATAATAATAAAAAATGAGTATTAGTCTATAGGAGATCTCAGTGGGTTTCAGAATTATATAATGCTGAGCTAAATAAGGCAACTGATTTCTTTGGTTTGCATACGCTTTGTGTTTAGAAGATTATTCTAGTTATTATAAATGCTAGTAACTTATCTTTTTCAATGCAATCTGAAGCAACACTGATGCTATAAGAATACCCCCGTGCTGTGTTATTCTAACAGCAGGCATTGTCAGTTAAAAGAGATCAAACAGCTCGCTATGGCAATGCTGTGATTTGCACATACTCGTCGTGTTGGTTGCCATAGCTCTGTAGCTAACCCTATTTAGGGATGTTCGCATCAGGTTCTACTTAAAGCCACATCTTCAAGGTACATTTTCTTTGAGCTTTGAAAGTGATGTACTCACCTCAAACTAGATCTTAGTTGGTTTTGCCTGGTGTGTGCAAGGCACCATGCAATCTGACTGAAGGTTAACTATTTTCTCAGTGAAACACAGTGGGCTTCAGAGTTTCCATGTCTCACCTTTCTTCCTCATGGTGCCCATAGTTAAAGAGAGAAGTATTGTGGAGTAGGTTGAACTGATATTACCAGAAAAAAATGGCTCACTTTGCCCATTAGGGTACTAGAGGCCAGTGCTGTACTAAACATCTCGTATTTGAGTATCATGAGTATCTCATGTCATGACATCTCTGGGAACAGAGACTGGGGGCATAATCTATGGTTTTACCTAGCAGCAGTTACAGGAAGCATATGTAGTTGCATACATCTGTAATACCAAAAATGACTTGATAATGATAAAGTCATTCAGATAGGGCCAAGGTTGGGGGAACTAAGAGATTCTAAATGATCTAACAATGATGACATCTGGAAACTACATTGGTGAATCAGGGATGTGCTTACCAGAATTAAAATGGTAGCCATGGTGTGTAGTTTTATGATACTGACAACTAGTAAAACTTGCTTTTGGTATAAACTCTCCTTAATCACTATTCCAATTCTTTATCTTGCACCTAGCATTTAGGACAAAGCATCTGTGAAGACTGGGTTTTGAGTGCACTGTTTAACCGATTTGTACATCTGCCCAGTGTTCTGAAATACGTCCTACACATTGCTAAGGATTCTACATCAATAATGTGTATCCTCTGCAAGAAGCAACCTCACTCCTCTCCCTGCAAAACAAACCAAAAAATAAACAACCCCCTGTGTATTTTCTAGTTATGGATTATTGTTTATCTCTGCTTTGAAGACACTACCTGTCTCATTAAATGAATTGTTGTAATATTCCTGTATCCAAGGTGCGACACATGGACAAATTGTACTTATTTTGTCTAATTATAAGCCCTGCAATTTATCATCGTCTTAGAACACACAGCTACAATAACCAAATATACAATTATGTTGTCAGTGTAATTTGGTCTACATCATGTTATAAAGTATTCTTTATGCATATAGAGTTATGTAACAAATATTTTAAGTGTATATGTAATATACAATTAGTAACATCCTGTTTTCTATCAGTATTATTGCAAACATACAGCATGAGAAAAATTAACTAGAAAAGTAGAAGTGAAATAGCCAGGGTAGCAGCAGACTAGGCTTTGGGAGCTGCTGTCTCTGACCCAGTGCTCAGTACTGAGCCATTCTCCTATGCCATGTCACAGGAAAATGCTTGTTGTGCTCTATAATATGGTTTCTTTGGGGAAATTATTCCTAACCATAAGCAAGGCAGCTGGAATTCTTTGGCTCCCCTAACCTAAAGGATGAATTGCATCCTTTCATGCACAGCCAAAAATAACACTTGAATTTGCTGGTAATCAAATGGCAAAGCTCTTTTTTCCCCTAAAATGGATATTCCAACTATACTCTGAAAGTGTGTCCTTTTATAATTAGAACCTGTGGCTGCTAATGATCTCAGTGGGAAAGGCATAAATGAGGCAAAGAACAGTATCAGTGTTTATGCCTGCAGTGGGGTATGAAAGATGGCTTTTGCCTGAGATAATTGTTTGCTTTTTTGTGAATACCATTCTTAGCAAAGGAAGTAGGAATGGATATTTCTGGAAGGCTCCCAGAAAGGGAATACTGATTTCTCATATGGCTGTGGGAGAGGGATGTGTGCATGTTTTTAATGGATTTTGATGGTTATGTTTCAGCTAAATGATGATCTGCACAATAAGATCTCACTGCCTTTTTCTGGATTCATAAAAGCATTTTGAGATACTTTACTCAAGCCCAAAAGGAAACACAGAAAAAAAAATGCTCTCATAGGAATGTATATTAAAGGAGAAAGATAACACTAAAATAGTTACAGTTTTACATATTTACTCCCCTTGGAATAAAATGGTAGACAAGAGAGATGAGATTTCAGTTTGAGGCTCTTGCAAATATCCTTACCTGGTATTCCCAGGAATCCCTATTACTTTCAGCTAATCTCTTCTGTATATGCACCTGCTGATCATGTAAATATCATTATATCTCCTTCCCACAACACAGTGCATTAGCAACTTGTTCTACCATATTGTTTTTAGGCATATGGCAGCTGAAATCCTGAAATTAACACCAGAGAATTTACCAACTGTAAAGAGTTTTCTTGGAAACAACTGCTTCCTGTTGGATGCTTCTTATATTTCAAATTTCCAGCTGCCTGAGACTGATTTAAAAAGTTGTTTCAAGCTGTTGCACAGTTCACTTCATTATTTTATACAGGGATTAAATGTATGGTAGAGTAGTTAGTTAAGTGCCTGATGTTTATGTGAGCCAGTATAAAACTGAGTGATGCGTCAGCACTGAATTCCAAATTGCCTTTTTTTAGGTTCTGGGCAAGTCTGCACTTGGACACGCACTGAGCACTGACATATCTCTAAAAAAAAACACCCTTTTCTCATTGCCTTTCATTCTAGCCTGGGCACTTCTTGAGAAGGCATTTCTGCACAGAAAGATATTTGCAGATGTTTTTACCATTTCTCATTTTATGATTTATAACCTGTATTAATAACTCTGTTATGACTTGTTTAAAGAGAATGTCCATTTATTATGGCATTTTGCAGGAATGGCAACACACTGTTTAAAAGTGTCTCGGTTTGCCACTATTTTAAACATTTTGCCATTAGTACCCAAGGGACATAAAAGCGTGAGAGCACTGTATGTTCAAGGGAAGTATAGCTCAGTCCCTTCCTAGTAGCCTTGTCTATAAAGCAATTAAACTTTTTTCTTTCTCACAGGAAGATTACATCAGCTTTCTCTTCTGGAAGCTATTAACCCCAATTCTTTGTATCTTTATCTGAGCTATATTTGATTACTTCCCTTTGGCTACCATCCATTAAGTGAGTTTAAAAGAAAAAAAAAAAAAAAAAGAAGAAAAAAAAACCTGACAGCTCCTCTGCCTCTTTCTCTCCTTCTGTAGCACCAATGCTTCTGTTGAACTGCCCTTTTGCTGTGACCACAGGAAACAGCTTTACTTCCCAAACTCAGAGGGAGTACAAAAAGCTCGGAGAAGTTACTCAAAAGAAACCTTACTTTTCATCCAGTCTTTGACACTGCAAAATTCAAGATTATTTGCAAGACTATTGCAAGATTCAAGATTAATTGCAAGATTATTCTTCATTCACTCCAGTTATCAGGATCTAGATTTGACCTTTAGTCCTCATTCCAGGATCACATTTTTTGATCATTGCATCCCCTCATCTTCTAATTTCAACCTTTTCCTCCACTTTGAACCTCTCCTTACTTTTTGTTTTGTTGTTGCACATACCCTGTATTTTGCCAGATCTGCCTCGAGTGTCTTTTCTATCTAGTATGAATTTTCTTAGTTTTCTTGTCACTTTGCAGATGCAGTAATGTGTGTCTCTAGCAGATTGTTCCAAACTTTCGTTTGTTTTTTATTTTTATTTTTTCCATTGCATACTTCCAAAACAGATATACCACTACTTTGCCTTCTCTGAACTCCCTTCAGTTGGCTTGATCTGATCTGGGAATCAAAGTTCTTGGAACAGAGTGATTTGCACCGGCAGTGCATATACCAGAGTTGTGTCTCAGAGGCCTCTCTCTCTCTGGCAGTAAGGCCCACATGGGCAGACCCTTTCACATACACAGTCATTCCCCCAAAGACAGTGCAGCCCATTTGACAAGGGCTTGGGGAGAATAGGAGCTTAGGTGAGAAGTGGTCCCAGCTGCCACCTCATCCTGTATCCTCTGGAGGTGAGGGCAGCACGGGTGGTGAGTAATAGCTGTTCTGTAAAGACATTGTTTCTCTAGGCCTTTCTAACAGAGGTGCATTTTTGTTGCACTGCTTTAATGTATATTTTTTGGAGGTTATTCTCCACCTAGGAGTTTTTCTAGTTTTGTTTTCTCTCCTGATGCCCACACAAGCCTTATGCTTTAAGACCAACATAATATCACAAGCAGTACTCTGCCTTCCTGCAATAGGTCCCGCTGGAGGCCTGTCTGACTAAGAAGCTAAGAGGAAAGGAGATAAGTTTAGACCAAAGGATATCTTAAATAATCTGTTTTACCTCATCCTAAAATCTGTGTCCCAAAGGAAAATGCAGAGAAGAAAAATCTGACACCTATAGTGGACACACTGAAAGCTTATTCTGTTCACGTACCCCACTATTGCCTTCTCTTCATATCTTCCTGAAGCACTGAAAAAGTTGCCAGTGGTATTTCCCTGAAGGTGTAATCTTTGAATCTGACAGGGTTCGTCAGAAGACTGCTGAAGTTAAAGGAAAGCCTTTTTACTGGCACCAGGTGACTTTGGTTCAGTCCTCAAATTGGTAACCTGGGCATGCTGCAGATTAGCAGTTTGATACAGTGCCTCACAGTAGAACAGACAGATTTATAGCTGCAACTGGAGCTGAAGGGAAAACTACAAATCATTAATTTTATACGAAAGATTTTATGCCGTCATTTATTTGATATTCACCTACCAGAGCAAGACTAAGCACTGGTGACAGGTTATTGAGGAATCTGATATGACAAATTACTAAAATATTTGTGATATATGAACAAAAGTATGTTTAACAATGATTTCATAAAATTTGAGATAACACTGATCCTGAGAAAATATGCTGCTTTGTTGGTGCAGACAGTGTGTGTCGTATAGTTGAAATATTATTACAGGAGAACTTCAAAGACTGAATGTGTATATATTGCTCTATGTAGCTTTGAATTATTATTTTTTAGGGATATGTTACATTTAAATCCTCATCCTTTTCTATTAATTCCCTCTAGCTTTGAAATTAACCAGATTTTAGGAAATTAAAAATTCTTTTAAAAATGTATATTAATTAACATAGAAATCAAACACCATAATACTTGAAAGTGTTGAAAGAAAAAAATATTTCCTTTGTAAATTATATTGTAAATGATTCACAGAGTCAATTAGGGCAAGTTACAGAGGGAAGACTGAACCCCACAACATTATGATGCCCTGGGTGAATCCCACTGGTATGGACATGGATACCATTAAATTCCTTTGGACTTCTGAATGTGCCTACTGCACTGATATGCAAACTGGGAAAGATAACCCTGCTTCAGAGCCGTGCTTCCACAGAGATCTAGAATACTTGTTAAAACTTCTTTATAAATAAATAGTAGAGCTTTTGACATTTAAAGGCTTCAAGACATGCCATCTGCTTTACTGCAGAGCATTTACGTGAGTCAGCTGCTGACCTTGATGTTCCTTTCCAAGGTATAAACTTTTACAAAAGAAAATAAAAAGCACATGGAAATGAGTGGTAATTAGAACCAATGACAGGTATTGAACGCTGTTGTTTCCTGCTGACCCACGTGCCCATAGCAATATAGCTCCTTAGCATGATACTGCTTCATCTGTACAAGGGGTTGAAATTTAACCTTTTCTCTAATGTGAGCGAGAGTTAAAACTGGCATTTCTCCCACATATTAAAGTGCCAGGGCCTGAACTGCAGACCCAAGTCAGGGTTGACTTACACCTGAATATGGCTCTACCTCTGTAGAAGTACAGAGGACCTGCCTGTAAATTGCTTCTGCTAACCTTCATGTAGGCTCATAAAATTGTAACTTTTGTAGGCTCTCGTGCAAGTGTTTTTGACCTTGAAGGGCATTTTCCCTTCCAAAGCCGGGGCTCTGGCCAGGTCTGGTCCCTGATGATAGGGAAGGTGGGTCATACCAGATTTACCGCTAACAAAGAAAATTCAAATTTTGCTGATTTAGTTTTATAAAAGTTGGACTTTCTTGCAGCGACTTTGGAGACCTCACTTATGGGTGGACACACCGCGTAAGACCTCCCAATTCCCGGGAAGGTTCTACAAATCCTTGCTGTAACTGGGGCTCCTCATCAACTGCAGATCTGGATTATGGTAACGTATTTAGGCAATTGGTGATGTATCTTTTTCTTACTGTTCTCTTTCTTGAATAGTAATGGTTAGGTGTATTACCTGGCTTATTTGTCTGTTGTTAAAACCCACCACATAGGCAGCTTATTGTTTCATTAGAGGTATCATTTCATTTCTGTATTATTTTATATTAATCGTAAACATGACCATCCTTTCCCTTGGTGTCTGGTTATTTCTGTCACCCCCCATCAATTGGCAAAACACATATTATTCCTGGTTTGTATCCTAACGACTGGGCTGCTGTCTCCAGCAGGAAAGAGAGCAGTTATTAGTTTCATAAAGAAGCTCGGCTCTCCCTCTTCACCTTCTGTTCTATAGCAGCAGTACTCAGTCCAACACACTGAAAAAGGAAAAAAAAAAATATGTAAAAACCCAGAACAGTTACAAAAAGACAAGATAAAATCATTACCTTTAAAAACATTTAGCACATCTGCTTGTTTTCATCTCCCATTTACTGTGAATCAGATCTGTTTATTTTTACTCCCTTCTGGTAGGATGTTGCAGCCATGAGTATTCCATCTCTTCCTCTACTTCAATGGCACCCAACTGCTTTTGCAGTTGGCTTCAGCCCTTATGGATGTTAGCTGTATTTCCAGTGCTAAACTTGACACTTGACATCCTACTAAGAAAACACATGCTGGTGCTTACTGCTGGTGGAGGCTGAGAGCTCCATTAATTAAGAGGAAACCCTGGAAACACTGGAAGAGTCTCACAAGGAACTACAAATAACAGGAAGCAGAACAGCTTGAATGCTGACCAGATCTGTTTAGAAAGACTATTTTCTTAAACACAGTTGGTGAAGCCCATCGAAGGAGGAAACAGCTCTTTGTAAATTGCCATATGCAAGAGGGCAGATGGCTTAACAGAAGCTCTGCTTTTGGTTTAGCCAAAGAAAGCTAAAAATTAAAAGAAATACCACTCCATCTCCAAGGATTAGATCTATCAGATATCCTTTAAATAACGCAATGGCAAATAATCTGATTAACATTCATTTCATTTCTGATGGCAAACTTTGTCCCTTTTTATATTAGCAGCTGGATATTTCAACCTTGTAAGAGTTGTGTCATCTTAACCTTGTCCAATAATCTAATAATTACAATATATTTTTTCTGCCATTTATTAAGATCTGGGCTAAAAGGTCCAGCTTTCTAATATGTCTGTCATAGATCATCATGACTGAATAATTTATGAACATCATTTTCAGAAGGTTAGAGAACCCAATCATTTCCAAACCCTACAGCAAGATATTTTCTTTTGTACAGTACGTGCCAATTTTATGATATCCCATAAAAGCAAAAAGACTGTATAGAAATAATATAATGTAATTTAGAAACAGACTTAAATGCAACAAAACTCCAAAATTGATGATTTAATGGATTGTTGAAATGCCTTGGTAAAAGCCTGCTTTTTCCAAAAAGCAATTTCTTCCTGAAACATATGAGAAACTAATTATTCTGCCAAACTGTTTAAATCCATCATTTTCTAATTCAGTATCCATGTGTTCTCATGATAACACAAACCTTAGGGGTCTAAGGTTAATGCTAGGTTCAGGTGGGATTGAACTGGGGCCAAAACTGCTGTACTTGGGACCAAGTCCAAGTTTTCCCAATGCTTCAGAAAATTCAGATCTGAATTTTGTTTAATTTGGAGTAAGTTCAAAAGATTTTTTTATGCTTCTGGGATCCTCCATTCCAGACAAAAATAAAATAAAAAATAAATAAAAAAGCAGCAAAACAATCTTTGAACAGTTACAAGTTCACTACTTTGCTGAAACTTTGAACCAATTCCTAATCTTTTTTATGTGGGTATGAAAATCTGGGTTTGCTATAGGTTCTGCTGTTTTTCCTTTCTCCTCTTCTACCTATCTATCTGCTCTTCACATACATTTTCAGTAGTCTTTTTAAGGCAATAGGGATGGTGCTACGCCACATGGTTCTTTGCTGTGGGACAGGTAAAGAACTTAATCTCTCTTTTTTATAGGATATTAGAAGTGCTGTGGTTTGAGAGCCAGCACTGAGTGATGGCAATTGAATGGGACATGCTGAATGTGCCACAGTGGATCAGCTTCCAGACCTAGGGAAACACAGCGGTAGTCACTTCCATTATAGTAATTGCATTGTAGTAGCTTGAAGTGGCTTCAGCCACATGATGGGAGACACTGTAGCTGGTCCCTTAAAAAGTACATTCCTTCCCCAACACATTATATATTAAAGAAAACACTCTCTTCCTTCTTTTTTTTTTTTTTTTTTTTTTTTTTTTTTTTTTTTTTTTTTTTTTTTTTTTTTTTTTTTTTTTTTTTTTAAACACACAGAGAACTAGAGAGCCTGTGATGCTGGAATCCACTGTTAATCCCATGGAAGGAGGCTCCAGTCTCAACAAACAATAGAGCTTTTTTTACTTCAATGTCACTTCTCATATTCTCACTTCCTATAAGTTAAAAAAAAAAACCAATAAAAAAAAACCTGTCATCACTGAAAGGGCTGAAATGTTGTTAACAGTCAGTGCCAATAATTTCATGTCTTTACACATTTTCATCATTCTACTGTGCTGTTAGGATTGATGTTTCTAACCTAACCTCCTGCATTAAAGTCAGATAAAATAGCTGTATAATGCCTTCCTTACCACCCGGCCCCAAGCAAATTGGAAAGATAACACAGAGACTTTGACCAGAGATTCTAATCACTAAAAATAATTTAGGAAATGTTAAATAATACTTAGGAGGAGGAGGAAATGGGGGGGAAAAAATCCAGTCCTCTCATTTTCTCAGTCAGGGTCCTTCCTCCTAGCTGAAATTGCATCGTGAGACCCAAATTGCTTTTAGGACAACTGTTGAATCTCCTCGAGTCTCTTGTGAGAAGGTCAATAGGTCTTAAGTGCTCTAGTTGAGAGTATTGGGCCCTGCTTTGCAGGAAAGGACTCTCTGGGCTAAATCTCTACTGTGAGCACAGCTAATGCGAGACAGGCTGCAGTCCACATTCAGGCAAGAGCATCTGAGAATGAAAACATGAGGCATTTGGAAACAGAAGCATTTCTCCTGCATCGTCCTTTTCAGGGAGAGCGCGGGGTTGCCCGAGGGCTGCAAGAAGCTCTAGCAGTAAATAGAGGAGCTTTCAGACTAGAGGGACAATCACAAGTATGGGAATGCAAGGAGATGGACACGGAGTTAAGGAAGGCTGAATCAGTTTTGGGGAGGTCCGGGAAGGTTTGCTCGGGCAGAGTGGCCTATCAAGGAGCCTGAGTCCTTTGCTGAAAGTGTGTGAGCAATTGAACTAGTAGTGAGGGAGCCTTGTTGCTCTCAGGAGTTATGTTGGTGTTGCTGTCTTGTGCTGCTCTTCTTTGAGGTACGGAAAAAAAATGTTTCAAAGGACTTCTGTTCAGCCTTGTTACATGAGCTTTCTTTCTCTGACTATGTTTTAATGCTTGGCAGCTGAGCTTTTACAAGTTTTCGGAGCCATTAATCAGAACAGTGTTTGGGGAAGGCTTTGCAATGTATATTTGAGAATTTGTGTGGCACTGGTTTAAATTAAAAGTTTAAGGCTTACTTATGAGGCCTTGTTTGGCCTCTTTCCTTAAAGCATGAAGCTGTGTATTATTGTTCTAAGAACCCATAATTAGGAGCAAATGTTTGCAAAATGCTAGAGGTTGTTGCTAGGGTGCTCCTTCATGCTGAGATGTGCGAGGGATGGCTAGGCCTAATTTAGATCTATTTCAAAAAAACATTTTGTTAGGCTGCAAATATAGAGCATTTTTATGCAGTGCAGTCCATTCTGACTTTTCAGATGTGCAAGAGGAATAAAGACATCCCTTTAGGAATAGGTATTAGTGCGAGCAGAAATTAAGCTCCTGTTCTCCTCAGTAATTTGCAAGTGAATTAGTGAATTGGGCATGAGACAAGAAACAAGACTGCAGAGTTTTGAGGCTATTTCTTTTCTTTTTCTTTTTTTTTTTTTAATTGTTTCATAGATGTATTGAGTCACAGTTGCCCAGAACCACTCAAATTCTAATGAGTTTTATTATCTCCAATTCAAACAGGCATCAGATGCATATATTTGTTTATTTTGAAGTAAATCATGCCTTTTCTAATCTACTGTTAGAAAGGGATAAAGAATAACTTAAATACTAAAAGAAAAAAGTCATATACCTCCTCAATGTAAAGCTTTTTGGCTCTTTTGAAACATTGGAACAACAGTTTTTCATAAACCTTATTAATTGCAGGAGAGGGAAAAGTGCCGAAGAAACTAACACTTGCTTTGAGGGAAGAGAGGAAGTAATATTAATTCAGTAGTGAACTGAGGAGAAAAATTTCCCATATTCAGTTGGACAAAAGGTACCAGTCCCTGATTCCCATAATGGAATACTTGCATTTGGGATTTGATTAGCCGATAGTACCTTTTCCTTGATATTTACTAATTAGGTAAGCAGAGCAAGTGCCATAATTTGTCAAATATTTGGTCACCTCTGGTCTCGGATCTTTCAGGCTGGAAAGGAGGTGGCCATGGCCTCTGTGCAGGCTTGCTGCCCTGCCTGACCAGCCCCTGGGTTGTGTCCCTGTATGTTTAATTCAGGCCCTTTGCATGTTGCCCCTGGGCTGAAGCAGAGGCCAATGCAAGTCACAATCTGTCGGGCACCTTGTCCTAGTATATGGCTGCTGAGTCCCAGTAGAAAAAATTACCAAAAAATGATCTTTTTTTTTTGTAAATAGAAGTGGCTTGCTAACTGCAGCAACTGAATATTTGTTTTGACTTTGGAGATGCAGGTATCTGTGTTCCAACTCAAATGGCATCACACTGGAGATAGATGCAGGTGCATGTTAAAATTGGCATGATTTCTTGTCTGTTTTGCTACAGAGATGCAGGAAAGTGCAGGAAATAATGATGACTTGGAGGCCAGGAACATAACAGTTACTTTCAGGATGCAGAAGTATTATAGCAGTAAATATTCCCCTCTTTGGATCTCTAACCTCTACTTCGGTTAGAATAAGTTGGTGGTTATGTAGAAGTAACACATTATAGCAGGTCAGATTTCCTTGTATTCCCTTTATATCACTCATTTTTTAGGTTGTGTTTACATGCACAGCACTCGCCATCTGCATTGGACAGAATCCAGCTCCTAGCACACCCTTGCAGGAAGGAAGTCTCTAAATTTTGAAACTGCATTTCAAGGCGTTCACAGACTATTCTGTGGTCATTTAGTTATACATTCATCCTGAATATCCAGACAAAGATGAAAGTGTCTGTGCCCTGCGGGTAGCTGGCAGGGTTGGAGGGCATTCTGCTTTTCAGGAGACTTTGCTGGGCTGACACAATGGGATTATTTCAAAATGATTCTTCAGCTACCTTCAATGTTGAATCAAAAAACCTGCAGGTCCATTCTGAAGCCCTGCTTTCCTTAGCACGTTATGTGATTTGAGTTGATATGGGCCATGGGATGATGTCGCTCTTGCAGTGCTCTCAGTGAAAGGGGAAGGATGCTCTCATTTTCAGAGGTGGGAGCTCTCCCTTGCCTACTCCTTTCCGCCCCTGCCACTTCCTTTTTAAATGACCGTTTTTTTTTTCTTGCTGTCGGGGGAGAAGGTGGTTGCCTGGCATTTAAATTTACTCTGATTTAGCTGTCAAAAGCAAGATCAGGATCTGGATCTATAAAAGCCATCTTATGCTGTAATTCTGTGTTAGATGTACATTGTTTTACCTAACCTCTTTAAAGTCTAATGTAATTTAACTGTGTCTTTCTCCCTCTCATTGTAAATTATGAATGACTGCACCCTCCTTGCTAAGAAGACAAATCCAAAATGTGCCTTCCATGGTGTTTGAGGGATAGGAGAACAGGTGAACCCATGCAGCAGAAGATGCTGCATAGCTAGCAGCACTCTGGGTTACACTGGCAAGTCCTAACTAACATGAAAGGTAGTAGATTTGAAATGCTGCTTCTCAAATGATCCTCAAACAAATGATCCTCCTACTAAATTTTACTTCCTCTCGGGAAGATGGCAAACTAGGCATCGGCTGATGCAAACTAGCTCACTTACCTGTCAAAGACCTGACAGTTTGCACCAGCAGAAAGTCTGTGCAATCTTATCTGATATCTGTAATTTCAAGAGGAGCACCTTTCTGTCCTCCTGGTCTTTTCTAATGGCCCCTGTCAAGCACATGATGGACATGCGGATACTTGAATGTGCCCACTGCTATGGAAAAGTCAATGTGTCTTCTATAGGTCTAGGAAAACGTAAGTCAATGCCACCTTTTCTCTTTCCCAGGTGTAACAATCTAATGTGGCTTTTCTTTTGTTTAGCCCAGCTAAATATTTTGAAGAGAGCAAACGATCTGCCCTTCGTCAGCTCTGTCTGTCGCTTGATTTCCTCTAAGCATACTGCCAGCAGAAAGATATGCCAAAGTCACACATCAAACTTATGTTTATTTGTATATATAAAAGAGCAAAGACCATAACTGATGTGACAGTAGCGCTCAGCCAGTTCTGACTGCAAATGGGTTTCTTTGAGAAGGATGGGGTAAAGAGACTTTCATTTATGGGAAAGTGATGGACAACAATATAGAACCATATATCAAAACCCATAGGTAATATAGTGAATACATATAGCTAATCTTATCTGAGGTTGAAGAAAATCAGCTTGGATTGGCAGAGTAACCCATGCCAACAAGCCAGGCCACTTCTAAACATTTCCAAACTTGCCTTGTCTTTGTAGGAAGAAACAAGGCTTTTTTCCTCACTTTGTAGGGTGGCAGGCCCATAGACAGCTGGAGATGAGACAGCAATTTTATGTCCTAGATTACAATACGACTTGCATTGACTATAGGTTACCTGCTGTGCCATGTACAGCGTCAGGCTACTAGCTAGGAGGCAGATATTGTTGTTGCTCCATGCACGATTTTTTCATTTGCATTTTTTTCTAAATTTATTTTTAAATTCAATCTAACAGTGAGATCATTGTATGCGTGGAATTCAGACATGTTTACTGTGAATCTGTCAAAATCTGTCTCTGCTCATGGGTGGTTCTGCATCATTAGGAGAGGGAACCAAGTCCGAGGAGATTATCTGTGCAGTCTTCTGTTGGGCAATTGAGAGCCCAGCTTTTAAGTTCTGTTTTTCACCACCGTGCCTCTAATGCTTTTAATTCCAAATAAAAGCATTAGTGCTTTGTCTTAAAGTCTATCACTGGAGCTTCAGAGCCTGTCTGCATTTAGAAGTAGATTTATCTTTCCTCCAAGATGATGAGTCAAGGCAGTGCTATTGTACCTATTTTATTAATGGGACACAGAGAAATAGAACAGCAGAATTTCTCTAGGGCCCATAAAACTGTGATACGATCAGCTTGCAAGTAAGAAGGATGAACTTATCACTTAATAATTTCATTTTCTTGGAAGAAAAAAACAGATTAGAATTAAAAATTGTTTCAGAGTCTTAATTCTTTTTATGTCTTCCCCCTGCTACTTTTAATTCTTCTAAAAGAAGAATAACCCTGTAAGATTTAGAAGTCCTAGCCACACAAGTGTTAATTAGTAAAATGTGTTTTTTAAATGGCTTCAACTGAATTACATGCTGCTGCATGTAATCAAAGAACCTGAATTACTAATTAGAATCAGACATGGTGAAGACTTAGCTCTTAACCATGAAGTCCTTAAAAGAGTCATTAATTACTTTCCTTTATTGTTAAGGGCACAAGATGCTTTGCTTCTGTTTCTCTTCTGAACTCTCAAGCTGCTGCTAGTTATTGACAAGGTTAATAAATTCTGAGCTAGTAGTTAGTAGCAAAGTAAAAACAATAGACCTGCACATGAAGAGGCTTGTGGTTGCTTTTCTTTATGCTGAAGGAGTAGTTTGAGGGTTTTTTTTTTTTTTGTTTTATAATGTATTATTTTGTGGATCTGTGAGTAGCATTTAGGTCTGTGAATATCTGATGTAGGTGGGAAGCTGAAAAGCTACCTTTAGAAGAAAGTTGGGTAGTCTCTAGAAGCTGTTTTTTCTAAGCTGGTCTTGCCTTAGGCCTGTGGATGTTTTTTGAAAATATTGTCTTCCATATGACTTGGATTCCTTTTTGATATAGAATTTATGAGGAGACATCTAAAAGGCATGGAAAAGCCTACTATATTCAGCATGTACTGTAAAATAAGGAGGAACTAAAAGTAGTGTAAGAAGGTGGTGCTTGGAGAATCTCTGAAAGTCCTTCTGTGAGGCAGCCAACAAGTGAAACCAAAAGCTAATCTTGCCCCTTTTCAGCTAGGTCTGGATGGAGTTTTATGCTGTATGGTAAGTGTAGTGTGGAGGCAGTCTTTTAAAGGCATGTGCAATTCCTGCTTGCTGGCTTCAGCATATAATCTAGAAAGCTCTTGTTCTTCAGAATAATGAAATGCCCATACAAATATCTGGGAGAGGGGAAGCTTTTTCTAATGACCTGTTAGCAATATTTTCTGGAGAACTCTGTAACCTTAATGGCTGCTTCATGTTTTCTCATTTACCCTAACCTAATGCTAGGGTTTAGAGTGTTGCCCCTTTCAGGGAAGGAAAATTTGAAAGGTGATCTAGCGAAAAAGCCATTTAGAATGACGGTAGGAGTCTTTTAGTAAGTTCATGCAAAACTTATGTTTGCTATCTGATGATAAAAGGCTTATCTGCCTCTAATATGGCATCAGCAAGCAACTCTTCCCAAGAAAATAGCTGGCTGGTACTGCCAGATAAGATATTAGAAAGATGTCTTGGTAAAGTCCAGATACCAGCGTTAAAGGGAATCTGATGGGAACATTCTCACCTTTGCAGTGTGTCAGAATGAGAAGAAGGCAGCAGATTGTCTCAGTGTGGTGTTCGGGTGTGGATTGTTGTTGTTGGGGTTTTTAATTTTATTTAATTATTTATTTTTTAAAATCCAACTTGACAGGTGTGGTTGATGCTTGTGCTAAGCAGTGTAGCTGAGTAACCAAAAGTGGCTTTTTAACCTGGCTTTGGTTTAAAATGGATTTGGTTTAAAATGGATGTGGAAGTGATGAAATGCACAGATACAGCCTAAGGTTTTGTGGGCATTCTCTTTAACAGATCATAAGCTCTAAAATGAAAGCTTGGCTGTTGAAAGAGTGAGAGTATATTCTGCAAGGATATAGATTTATAGTTGCTATTGACCAACTGTTACCTGGTTAGCATTAAAATGTGTCTATGATGAAGATGTAAACTGAACCTGATTCATGTGGTTGATTGTCTATCCCTTTTTGAGCATACTTGATTGCTGTTGTTACTATGGAGATTGAGAACAGTTTAGCTTTCATTAAGCAAACAGGAGAATCTGACAGTTCTTCAGCCAGGGCCTGATAAGGTAATATCCTTCATGTTTTGTTGACAGTAATGATGCAAGACAAATCCTTCAAATGGAAAAGCTGTCTTTTGACACACTGCTTTTTGGTAGTGACCATGATTCAACTTGTATACTAGCCCAACTTTTAATATTTGTAGTCTGATATCTTAGCACAGAAGTCCTTTCCCGCTTTGGGAAATATTTTCCTCCATCTTGCAAGGTGATATGCTATTTTAAAGCTATAGGCTATTGCTCAGGGAACCTGACTGTTGCTCTAAGATACCTTTTGGAATCTCCCTGCTGATTGCTTTCCCCATGACATTTCCAAAATGATGGATATTGGGGAGATTATACTAATCTGCATAATCTTTTAATTTATATATAATGTAAAGATCCCCAAATTGTTTGAGGGCAGCATGAGTGTGATGATTGTAAAATCAAAAATGGGACAACTAGTCTTGTTTACAATGGGAGTAGTGCTAGATAATAAGAAGAGCTGGTGGTCTGCTCTCTTTCTGTAAGAAATGAAGAGTTATGGATATGTATACATCTCAAAAACCTACATACACTATTATATATATTGTGAGTATATATAGTGTGATGGCTTTTGGTCTTCATGTCAACCATAATAGTTAAGGCTGACATTGTCAAGGTTGAACTTCATTCTTTTGGTTTCCATGAACTTTATATGTTTTCATAAAGTGGGCTGGTTCTGTAAAATTTTCAGTTTGATGGGGGGATGTCTTGATGGAGAATTAATCTGTGTACCTTGCTACACTGTCAAACTCATTAGTTTGCTTAACTTGTCCGATCAGTTTGCCTTTGCAGTCCAAGACAGAGTGGCTAGATGATAGATTCAAGAGTGTACTATACATTCATCAGATGTACCAGTTGCAGCATCAAACCTTCTTTCTCATAGTATTTTATCTTGGTTCTGAATTTCTAGTTTATACAATGCTGTAGGAGTCTGATAGTCAAAATAAAAAGTGAACTTGCTCCTTATAATGAGACAGTGTTGCTCTTTCTCCTACAAATAATCTTTCAGGAGGAAGAGTGTTGCTGCAGCTCCCTTATGAAATGTGATGGGACTTTGATAAAAATTAAAGGGCCTATTGAGTTTCTAGCGTATGTTGAACTTTAGGGAGGTTCCAGAGATTGGAAAAAGTAGGAAACAGCTTACTAATGGAATCAAGAGGTAGAGACTGATTTAACACTTGCATGTTGATATCATGCATTAAAGCTTCAAAGCAGCAACAGGAAAGCTGAAGATGCAGAAGTCCTTAAAAAAAGAAGGGGAGGTTTTGGGGAATATGTCCCCCCCCAATTACTAGAATGAAAGCTTAATGTTTCCCTAATGCTTAGGGAACCAGGAGGAGGAGGAGGAAGTACAGTGCATTCTGCCCTGCTAATCAAGTGTGAAAGTAGAATGACAAACATAGCCATTGTGTTTAGGTTGATTCAAATTACATTTGCCCTGACAATTTTACTGTCTAGTTCCATTAGCCTATATGCTAACATCTTGGACCATGTTGGCACAAATTTTCTGTGTACTTGCAAGAAAGACAGCATGCAGATTACTAGATTAAACTACTGTCAATCTTATTTTCTTCATCTTCACCTGCACCACCTTTCAAACAAATGAACAAAAAAAAACTTCTTTCACACTATAGTAACTGTGTCCTCCCTGGCCACACACTGTGTTAATCTTGTCATAGGCCACCATATTAAGATAGCATTATTGTAGGGACAGATGCTTGTGAGTCCTTTTTGGTTAATCTGTGGTAGAAAGTGATCTTATTCTCAAATCACTTTCTTGATACAATAGACCATATAGTAAATGTATGTAACTACCTGTATAGAAGACCGAGAGCTAATTTAGCTGCTTCTATAAAGCTCAAAAACTATTATGAGGTATATCAGTAATATGGTAAACTACATCTCATGCTTAAATACTCCTGTCCCTTCTCTAAGGAAAACCTGCAGGAAGTAATTTGAAGACAATTTTTACCCACTAGAAATACTCCTCTATAAAAAGATACGTGCTTTTGAGACAAATAATTGAACATTGTAAGGAACTACATCAGTACAAAGGAAACTCTCCTGCTCCTGCATCTCTAGTTGTTATATTACCCACACCATCCTACTCTGGGACTTGTGTGAAAAATCACTAAGCATTCCCAACTGTACTGGGCATGGTTATATTTTTGAAGGAAATCTTCCCAGAGCCCTAGGTGCCAGACTTTGGATGGCTCCTCAGTCTTATCACAGAATGGGTTGGAATGAGGTTGGAAGCGGCCTCTAGAGATCATCTAGTCCAACCCTCCCTGCTCAAGTAGGGACACTTAGTACTGTCTAGTAGTAGAGGACGTGGCACAGGGTGGCATCCAGGTGGATTTGGAAGATCTCCAGAGAAGGAGACTCCACAACGTCTCTGGGCATCACAAGCTTCCAGCAGCAACCAAGTCCGCTCCTCATGTATTTTTCTCACCTTCAGGTGCGTAAGTGAAATGTCATTGGAGAAGTTAGCATTTTTTTTCCTTATGCCAATCTCTAGGTTTTCTGCTTTCTAATCCATCCACTATCTTTTCTTCTTGATTGTATGCTTTTTTGAATACTTATATATATTTTTTCTAATGCCCATTTCCTTGCATTTTTTTGCATTCCTGGTATATTACTTATATAAAATAGGAAGAGAGTTGTTTTTAAGTGACTTTTTTTTATATATAAAATATTATGACGTTCTCATGCTTACAATGCATTTCAGCTTTTTAAATTTATAATTGAAGGGGCTGTTATATTTGGCTTTCATAAAGAAACTGCTCAAGTGGTTCTAGTTATTTAGTATGCTTGCATTTGACAGCGTGTGGGGGGAGGTTTTTCTTTTCTTGGAAAAAAATGCATAGAAAATTGACTTCTCTTGTGAAAGGGTTTGAAATATTTATTTTCATCTCTGAAGCTTCAGAGAAAGATTTATAGAGGAAAAAGAGGCTATTATGCTCAGTGTTTGTGGGGTTGCACATGAGAGAAAAATTTACTCTGCTAGGTAAGCTATTTTCTGGGTCACTTTGCTCTGTTATGCTCCCTATATATCAGGCACCATACATGCCATAAACAGAGAATAAAGCGTTGCTTAATCTCTGAATAAAGATTGATATTTGTTCTTTTTCTTCTCCAGATCAACACCTGAATCATTTGTATTTCAGCTCTGCTGTATCCCCATGTAAAACCTTTTTGGCAGCTTGATTTAGATGAGGCTGGGATTTGCTTTCTGTAGATGCCCTGACGATAAGCACAGAGCGCTGCTTTAGTATTCCTGTGCTGCTGGTTATCTTGTAGGGTGTAGGATTCTGTTGTTTACTCTGCTATTTGACCTTCAGCTTTTTAATCTTGTCTTTCAGTAGTATCTTGCAAGCGTCTGCAGGCTTCTGTCTTCCCAGCAGAATATAAAAATGAAACAGGTTGTTACCTTCAAATGGGGCTGAGGCTTCAGCCAGCAACTGTGTTGCTGTAGACTGCATTTCTACTTTAGTAGAAGTCTTTCCACTTATCTAATATTTTTTTGGTACTGTCAAAGCCTCAGTACTGACAGCTTTGTAACTGGATATTTTGCAGGAGCTGGAACAGATTTAACATTGCTTTGTAATAGTGCAAACCCCAAAATGTTCTACTCCATAGAATGGCATGGAAATACACAGTAGAGGAGCTTGTATGATGGTTGTGTGATATGAGAGCTTTTGCCGTTGGAAACCTCCCACTTTCCAGACATAGACTTGTCTGAAATGCTTGGGTTTGAAATAGCATTCAAAATAAATGGCACTTTGTCACCAAAATGTGGAACAGATTTTGAGGCAGATGCCTGTCAATGTGAATGAAGCAGAGATTTATTACTTAGTAAGTGTGATGCAAGCAATCAAATTTGAGCAAATATATTGGGAGTAAATCTAGAAGCTACAATGCAAAGTCATTTGGAGGTGGCAGTTAACCCTGTTTCTAACCTGAATGCATCAATCCAGGTAAAAGCTTTGGCCAGCTTTGGCATCTTGACCTACTGCTGCTTTGCAGTCTGTAGACACATACACATTTCATTGAAGGGCTCTTTCTGGGAGTCTAGTGGTTCAGTCTTATGCAAGCAGTATTCTGGCATCCATGTGCAATATCTTAAATATCTTCATTTTTCCCTCCAAGAATTCTGCCTGCATTATAATACAAAAATTACTGTGTTTTATAATCCTTTCAAAAAAGAAAACAGTTTTGATTTTAAATATTTGCCTAGTCTTGATGTAGATTTGGAGTATAAACTGAGAAATTGAGGATTAAAGAGATTTTTTTCAAGCACAGTATTGCCAATGAAAGCCAGTATTGGAGGTAAAAGGGAGGAATCATCAAAACAGAAGATATATATTTTAACTGCTCTCTCTGTCCAAGAAATACCTGAGTCCCTATCTCAAATTCCCTGTCTCCATAGTACAACAAAGATGATTCTGATATTCCTAAAACTATAGAAACAAATAGTCACTTATCTATGACTTTTTCCCTTTATGTTCTACCCCAGGTTTCTTAAGATCCTTTGCATCTTTGAAAACATAATAGAGCTTTGCCAATAATGCAGACAGAAAATGAGTCATGAGAGAGATCTCATTGTTTGCTCGCTTTCAACACACCTGTGTCTGCCAGACCAGGATTTCTATCATCCATATTAACAATGCATCAATCACTTAAAACACCTTCAGAGCACTCTACTTTATCCCTCACTTTCTCCCTGACCTGACCTGAGCAGCCTTTGAATGCAAGTAAACCAGCCTCACTTGTGCTTGAATCTCAGGTGTGGGAACCAGAGGAGAGGTGGTTGCATAAAGAGGAGCAAAGGAGAGGAAGATGCATAAAGAATGGCAGTGGAGTGTGCTCTTTTCTGTATGGAAAATCTGACTATTATGTGACAGCAGGAGAGCCACTGTATTTCTCTGCTTTGGTGTGTTTTTTGTTTGTTTTTGTGTTTTTTTTTTCTTTCCTTTTCTTGTAAAGTAATGATAAAGGGCAGGATAGTTGCATTCCTGATTACTTTTTGAGAATCTTCTTAAGATGTGTTGTAGTCCTCAGTCAGCAGTAGGGCTGTGCATGAAAATAACTGCCAAGTGGAGAAAATCAGGATAACTGTTCTCTCTAGTTTTATTAAACAACTACAATAACAGTTCTGATTGGAAAGGAAAAGACTGGCTTACTAAAGAAAAAGGAAGGAGAGAGCTCTTCTTGCAGTCTTAACTAATTATTGACTGTTCTGCTCTGAAGAAGTTCTTATTATTATTTATGTTGCAATTAGTCTGGTCTGGAAAATCTCCTGTTCTCGAGCCATTGGATTTTGTGCTCTGTGATATCTGTAGTAATATCTTGCTAAAGCTTAGGTCTTATGTGTTCTTAAAATACCATCTAACAAATTGAGGTTATGGGAGAGTTTTCTTGTGAAATACTGCCTTTAAAGTCATAATTCTGAATCACAGCTGTTGAGAGAATTAAAAGACATCAGAGTTGACTGTCAGCTTCCCTACCAATAACTTACTGTGCTTCTGAGCATAAACAACATGGCTCCTTCAAGCTTTTATATTGAATCATCTTTTTATTTTTGGAGATAGATTATAAGCCAAGTCTGTTCACATCAAGCCCTGTACGGTTAAGTTCCACAGTGAATCTCTTCCTTTTCCTTGCTTGCCTTACTAGCCCCATCTTGATCAAAAGTGTTAAAATCAGTCTGCTGTGTGTATGTAAACTCTTTGATTTGAAACGTACTGGGATAAGGGAAAGCTGGTCCCTCACAGCTGTCACAGTTGGCAGAAAGGTATCTAGGAGTTTTGAGGTGGTTCTTGCACATGGTTCCTGGGTCAGCCACTAAGGCAGAAAGCCAAAAATCCTGAATTTCATGCATGGCATTGGCCATGTTCAGCTAAATTAAGTGTCTTGAACAAAGTAAAGCAGATGGTTCTTCTAGGGACAAAAGGCTGAATCCATTTCCTTCCATTGAATGAAGGAACAGTCAGATGGTAATGGAGACCAAGATGCCATGACCACAAAGTCATGGCCATACTCTGCAACAGTACAAAAAAAGAGCGTGAGGAAAGGTGATCCATGTGAAACAAGACCTTATTGCTGTTTTTTATTTATTTCTGTGTTTTGCCGTTCTTCTGATTCAAGGTAATATGGTGCGTTCTTGTTAGTTGCCTCTTCTCAGTGCTGAGCATGATTGCTTAAGTCGTGGTTGTTCCTACCACAGTAGGAGGCAAAACGCTGCAGAGGTGGACCTGCAGCCCTTCTGGCAACACAAGGATGGTCCAGGCAATAGAGGCTGCAGGGTGAAGCCACCAACCTGGTACCTCCATGCTCAGGAGCCACCCACCTCGAACCTCCATCAACAGCAGGCAGAGTCAGGTAGCTTTCAGCAAGGGGTAAAATAGAAAACCAAGCCATGTTTACTTTGCAACCCCCAACAGATTGTTGTCTTTTGCAGGGCTTACCTTGCATGTGCCTATATCTAGTCTGTTTATACCATTTAGATGCTACTGCTTATTATTAGAAAGAAAGGAAGAAATTTACCCTTTTTTATTATTTATTATTATTATTATTATTATTATTTCTTTGGTCAGAGGCTAATCTTTGATAATCAAAGTAAGCGGATTTGAAATTCAAAACAGTAAGGACAGGAACATCTCTTACAAAATGATAATCATGCCCTGAATTATGGAAACCTATCATGTAATATCTAGTTCACCAGAGCAGTATTCCCTTGCACTCACCTCTTGTATTTATGTGAGTTCTCTTAAACAAAAAACACTTCACAGGCAACATATCTTATAGACACTGACTAGAAAGGGAATCTGCTGAAAGGGAATAATAGGAAGCAGTCAGCAAACTTTAGTCCTGTCCTGTTATTTATTTATTTTTTCAAGCTCCTTTGGATTCACTAGCACAAGTATCTATACGTGTTTACCCTGCCAGGAAGGAACGTTAAATTGTGTTCTTAGTATTATAACAAGATTTGTTGCCATACATAGTCTATAAATTCCCTAGATTCTTTTAAATTGAATTGCTTGAGTACGTTAAGACTTCTGTTTTCCCTGCTCAAGGGATTTGAAACCCAGTGATTTCCTTGCAGCAGTGCATCCTTGTTTCCCTGATGTGTGCTCACAGGAGACTCTGGCCCTCACCTGGGCTCAGAGGATGTGGGAAGTGGCTCTCCACAGCCAGGCAGGAGCAGAGGGACTGAGAAGCCTCCACTGTGAAGCCTCCCTGCTCTCAGCACTTCCCCTCAGCCAGCGTGATGCATGGCAGACAACTCTATAGTGGTCACCCTCAGCAAGGAGGTGCTTTGTTAAGAGCATAGGCAAATACATCTGTGAAATAAATAAATCCATTGCCTGAGAAGGATGATGAGTCCATGAGGTGGAAAAGGGACCCCTGGGGACCGTTTTTGGCCTCTGTGACACAGTGTCACATCAACAGCTTATCCACCCATCCATGGCCTTGGGAGCCCCATATGTGGAAAAGGCTAGCTGCCTATGGGACTGGTGTGGAGAGTGCAATGCGGCAGGAGAAAAGCTGGGGAGGTTGTTGTTACCCAAGATGCTAAATAAATGGGGCTACTGCTGTGCATGGTTGTGCGAGGCATGTGGGGGTAGACAGGAAGGCAGAAGAGTGTTGAAAATGCAGCAGAGGAGCAGAAATCATGGAGAAATGTCTGGGAACCTGCAATGATACAAATATCAGACTGAGCAGCACTGCCTCCCAAGACTACCTCTGGGAAAGGAGGTGCTGAAGCACACTCTGGGTATCAGACACAGGCAATTAGCTAGAAAGAGTTTTTGCCTGTTCTAGGCATTCACTCATATAAATTCAAAGGAGATTGAAGATGTCCCCCTCCTCTGGCTTTTTAACAATTCTTCCTCCCCCATTCTCCAGCATCAACATATTCTATAATTTTATTAGCTGGAAATGCTAGCTGGATCTCCTTCCCTCTCCTATTCTGTCTAGTATGTGAGTGTTTTGATAAATAACCACCTAGTCTGGGAAAAATCAGTTCCTTCTCCGCTATTTCTTACTATTCATATTAGCACCTGGTAAAACAAGGATAAAATTACTGAGAGTTTCCAAAAATTCTTAATTTGGATAACTTATTTAATAAATCTAATCAAATAAGCTTATTTCACTAAATATTCAGCATCTAAATCAAACAATTTAGGTGTGTTGGAACTTGGAAGTGTGATTTCCAAATGTACAGAGAATCCATGAAATCTATTTTATATGCACTAGAAGATGTCTAATATTTTTTGAATATGTTGTTATACAGATACAGTAGGAGGGTGTGTTAATTTGAATAATTGGATTCTCAGTGCATATGCTTTGGATCTTATATCAGGGCATAACAAAGCACATCCTAAAGGCATCGAAGGACAGAATAACCATGGTTGTCTGGTAGGGGTGTTACTTCTATGCTGCTGGGCACTGCTGAGACAGAGGTCAAACTGGGCAGATGACATAGCCAGCCACTGGGATCTGTTGTTTCTCAATCATCATGTCATCTGCTGCAAAAAGCCTTTATGTGCAGTCTCAGCATCTAAGCCTTGTTCAGGGGATGCAATGTATTTGTATCCTTCAGCAAGGAAAGTCCAGAGAACATCTTGAATACAAGTACTGCTCTGGGTGACCTTTCTTTTCAGAGTTTTGTGAAGAGTTGAGCACACATCTGCTAAAGAAGCAGGTCCTCTCAGAGTCTGGATGGACTCACTTGTTTCTTTGCAGAGGTATTGCAGAGCCAAGCACGAAGCATTACTTGGACCAAAATACTTGACTTATATCTTTATTATATATTGTGTTGAAGTGGAATGTATTTTAGTGGCACCAAATGGATTTAACTTGGGCATATGGTCTGGTCTTGTCCTGAGTACTTCTTACTGACCTAAAAGTGCAGGGGGTATGTACTATATCCCACGATGCGAGAAGGCCCCATAATGACACAAATGAAGCTGCCTGTGCCTGTATGCCAAAGAAAATATTAAACTCTGTGATCAGAAATTTTCATGGTCCTGAGGCAAAGCAGTTGCAGCAGTAAAGACTGCGAGAAAACCATTGTCTTCAGGCAAAAGAATGTCCAAGTGGACCAGGGTCATCCATGCAAAGTTAAATCCACCATTTTTTGGTGTCTTTTTTGACCAATAAGCTTGGGAGTCAGGCAGAGGTTTAGGCTGCAGGCTGCACAGTGTAATGAGCTTGTAAAGGACCCGAAGCAGAAAAGAAATAAAGAAATGGAAAAGAAATAAAATAGGAACCAAAGTAGAAACTGAAATAAGGTCTGAGTAAACATGTGAGGCCTTGGGGAAGAATGGAGGATCCAAGTATCATGCTACGTACTCTGTATGGGGCAGACAAAAAGACAGTGAGGTATCTCCTAGAGTGATCTCTGAAGGGCCTTGTGTTCAGGAAAAGAAAATGTTTATGGCATAATTATCCTTTGAGATACATGTACAACACAGTTAAGGGACTACTCTAGAGTTTCTCTGAATTAAAGCTTTAGAGATATGCACAGTATCCTTGTGTAGTCCTTGGTGCTAGCTACTTTGATCTACTGACACACTCCAATTAGGAATGTTTCTTCCTAATGTAAAGGTAGTCTAAGAACATATTATGTAACTCAGCTCTGGTCACCACCAAACTTGTAGCATTTTCTGAAGTTTACTTCGGGGAAAAGACATTTTGGATTTAATACTGCAGATGCTCTTAACAAGTAAACAACCTTGGAAATAAACATCTCTGTGGCGCCTCTACAAGGATAAACCTCTAGACATCTGATTATGCTTAACTGGCGTCAAGTATGAAGGTTAAAGGAAAAACAATTTAAAACATTTTATAAAAAAAATGGACTTTTTCATCTAGTTATCTTCCTATCTTATTTAGAAGTTCACCTTCTCTCTGTGAGATAAAACACTGTAATGCTGGTGGTGGTGCTCTACTGAATTCTCTTGGTTGTAAATATAGCCCAAACTTGCTGAATCATTTTCAAACGATGACATGAGAAAGCTCTTTGATTTATGGCTCGGTTTTGCCCTTCATAAAGGGGGCACAGCACTACTCCAAGCTATTGGGTTATTGTATTTATATAAAGGTTGGTAAAAGCTCTGCCTGGAAATGAGAGCTTGCGAAGCCCATCAGTATGGGTACCTATTAGTCACCAGTCTCTCTCTTGCTGTTGGTTTTTTTTTCCCTTCTTTTTTTTTTTTTTTCTCTCCTCCAATCTGTAGATGTAATTTCCTGTTTGAGATGATGCTGCTCAAATATATATATATTATATATATATATTTCTTGACAGCATTTTGTGAAAAAGTATTAATGTATCTACATCCTCACAGATATTTAACCAGATTGCTTCAGCACTTGCTTGAGAATGCTTCACAATTCAAAATCCATAGTGCTTCAATAGAGCTATTTAAGCTTTTATTTATGTAGATACTTTTGTCCCAGAGCCCTAGACTTCTCAAATTGCTAGCCAAATCCAATACTTGTTGAGGTCCCTGGAAAGACCCTCACCAATTTTGGTGATATTTGGATAAGCTCATTAAGTTGTAATAGTAATGGCAAAAAAAGTTACTGAATGTAGATCTTAAGCTTAGTCAAAAACTTACTTTAATGATAATTTCTTAAAAATATTTTTGATTTCAGTTAGCTACTACCTCCCATCTTACATTCACTTTTTTATAACTTTTACCTGATTTGTGTTGAATGAATTTTTTTTCAAATTTCCATGAAAATACTTTATCTGTACAGTCCACCAGCTTTAAACATTACTTGAATTAATGGTTGTCTGCAATTCCATGCAATTCCTAGGTGCATGGTATTATGCACCTAAATGCTCGTGTGTTGTGATGTGACTTGTTTAAATGTTACAGAGCTGTTTTTTAGTCTAGAAATGGCTGATGGGTAATGCTGTAGTTCTAGTCTATGCTGGAAATGGATCATACTTTGAATGAAGATTGAGGTAGTGAGACTTACACCTAGAAGTCCTGAATTAGGCTGAATTATAGACTATGATTCAAGTTTATGCTTGGATCAAAACCTTTCCAGCTTCCAGTTGTCTTGATTCTCGCTTATACTGAGCTTTAATTACTTTAAATCTATGGTAATGGCCCATAAAATAAGCCATGTTTATTATTGCTATTTGAAACAATGCTTTCTCTAAGCTCTCTAAGCTTTCTCTAAGCTGCAGAATAGATGTTTTAATGTAATATCCAAACAATGAAAAATAATCTGTAAAAAAATACACAAAGAGAAACTGCTTTGTGCACACAAAAGACACTTTTTCTAATGATTTGCAAGTGTTCACACTGCCACTCTGTATTATTTGAGAAGGACAACATATGTGGCATCTTTGTATTCATCAATAAAAATCAAGACAGATAGCTTTTTGGAGTATGGCAAAATTTATAGTCAGAGTTTAACTCCTAAGCCCAAACAGTTTGATGTCTGGAAAAAAGAGATTTACACTTCTAGGTCTATCAATATATTGTTACCTGGAGTGGCTGTTTTGATTAGCAATTTATCAATATATTGTTCATATCAATATCAATATCTTGTTACCTGGAGTGGCTGAAAGATTAGCAATTCTAATTTCTTCTCCAAAAGGCCAAATTCATTAGTGTCTCAATCCTTTATATGCTGTAAATAAAGGCAAGACATCTCACTGAGCAGGTGCCAGTTAAACCTGTCTTATAATGTCCAGTGGAGTTACAGCTAGAAAATCCCCCTGTGAAAATAGCAATGTTCTGTTTCTTCTTGACTCCTTTTGGATGAAACAGTTTCTTAAGTTGCAAAGAGATGACATGTAGTGCCTTCTCCAGCAGCCTGAAAACTCATTCTGATGTTTGACATCCCAAAGATGTTCTTTCCTTGTATCACCTTACAATAAGGATTCTTCAGCCTGGATATTGTTAACAGACTTGTTAGTAATGCCTAGTTAGCTCTTCTGTTCCAGCCATTGCCCAGTAATGCAAGGAGAAATTAATGCTTGTTTCACCTTGTGCAGCTCAGAATCACAGCTTCCTCTGCCACAAAAGGTAAATAATCAATATGGTATTTTTACAATGTTACTTTTCTAATTGTAAACAGACTTCTTAATGTGGGTGTTTTCCAAATTATTAAAAGCTTCCTTCCAATAGAAATAAATTTATGAGGATCACAAATCTCTAACTGCAAAGAGACAGCTTAAGGTATACATTTGGGAGTCAATTTCCAGTCATATACAAGGGCAAGATCTCCTCCTGCCATGAAAGCTATAAACTGAAATTTGAACAATTAGGATATTAATTTCCGTTGACTTCAATGACCTTTGGACTATGCCTCAAGTGTTAACTTAACACAGGGAGTGTTTTGGACCGCATGGATTTTTGATAATTTGGTAGTCTGTAAACAAGAGTGTTGGATGTGAGGATAGAGAATATATAAGAGCTTTAAAGAGACTGTTGTATGTGTCCACACAATGGATGAAGGTTGTGTTGTCCTGCTGTGCACATGTATACTTGGGTATGTTTTCAAATAAAAAAAATCCATAATGCATTGACTTTTTTAGACTAGTTTTAGATCTTATGAACTTCCAATTCTATTTTTTCTATTGCAAAAACATTAAACTAATTTCATGAAAGCTTAGCACAGCAGACAAGTGTTTCTGTTGGCTCTTCAGTCGTACTTTCTTAAATTTTGAATCCAAAGTACATATCAGATTCTGCTACTGGCAATGCCACCTTTTGGCTGAATGATCTAGTTGCTGAAGTGGATTTCACAACCAGAAATACTAACCTTTAACTTGATTCACTTCAGTTTTTTTAGTATGTGGAAATAATTATTTTTTAAAGGATGCAACAGCTTGATGAATATTTTCTCTGTGTAGTAGAGGAGTATTGACTCCTCTGTTGTTTTCTATATATTTTCCTTTATCTTTTCCAACTCCTATAAAATTTCCTGATGCTCTTTTTTCCTTTCCATTTATCCAAGCATGTTACAAATAGGTCAATCCTGCCTTTGCCCCACCTCATATGGAATGACAATTCTTCCTTTGAGTCTGAATGGCCAAGTAAGCAGCAAAGAGCAGAGCAGCATCAGTTTTCTCATACTATGTCCCACTATGTCTGATAGAAATCTAGCAGTAGAACATTTTTATAAACTTGAATTTGAAAAGAGAATTTATGAAATGTGGAAAACTCTGTGTTTGTCAGTGCTTATATTTGGAATGGTGAGTGCATCAGAGGGAATAGATAGCGTTGCATCTAGAACGTCCTGTTGACATTGTTGCTGAGATGCAAATTTTAGCTGATTGCTAGGATAAGTTCTATGGAACTGTTAATCTGATAATTTTATAGATGGAGAGAAATTAAACTAGTAACAAAGTAAGGAAGTTAGTTTTGTTCTCAAATAAGGCTTTAAAGAGACACTAGTCTCTTTAAAGAGACACTAGTCTCTAGATTTTGATCGTAATTTTTAAGAGGAGATTAATATGTAAATAATGAAGTTGTAGCTATTGGAACACCAATAGATTTTAAATCTTTATATATGCTTAAGGTGATCATTTATCTGTGGGTGCAGAAAATCTTTAGTGCTGAGTAGTGGGTGAAAATGCTTCTGTTTCTTTGCTCCCTTATTTTGAGTAGGAGTTGCTTTTTCCTTTTTCAGGAAGTAAGGGGCAGAGCTTAGTGTAGTAAGACCTTGTGCTTGCTTGTTTTCTGGGAGAAGGTTGTGAAAGACATATGTTTATATATCCAAGTGCAATATGCATAAGCATTTTGAAAATATTTTGGTATTGAGTTTTTGGTTATTCAAAGACTGGTGACAAAGCTGGCTTTCTGAAATGAATTGTGAAAGGAAAATAAAAAGAAATAAGATTTCCTGTTTTCAGAAGCTCCTATATGATTTTAGGGAGTTGCATGGTAAATCTAGTTGCGTATATTTTGTATGCTGCTTAGTCACAATTAATAAACCTATTATTTGGAGCAGAAATGATCCCAGAGTTGGCAGGGTTTTCTGTGATTTGGGGAAGCAGGGTTTGGAATAGATATGAAAGCTCCTGGCTATTCATAGAAATCACGTGTTACAGGCTTAGCTACTGTGTTCCTCTGAAGCCCAGCCACCTTCAAAGCAATGTCTGAATACTGCATATTTTTTTTCTGGAGACGTAAATAAAAGCACCATCTCTATCAGTCTTTTTTAAAAACGCCACCGACTTCAGTACTTTGAGCTTTTTATTTATAAAAGCCATCGTTTCTAGATCTTTTCCTAAAATATCTACTTCTTGTTGTAGTTGAATCAGCTGTTAAAGAGCTGATGTAGGAAATTATACTTTAAAAGTGCAGGGGAAAACATTCTGGTACCCTGAAAAAAAAAGAGACTGTGTTTGCAGTTAAAACAATGTTGAAATATCCTTTCCTCAATTTACAACTCCTGCATTTTAATTCCTTCTAACTTGCAGCAAGATTTTGTAATTTTAAATTCTCAGCAAAGGAGCTTCTGTCTCCTCTTCTATTTTTCTTTCAATAAACGAAAATGTTTTCCTAGGTTAGCATCTATTTCTATAGCTCTCTCTTCCACTCTAATTTTAATGTCTTAATGACTGCTGGATCATTGCAAAATCTTGGTCTGCGGAGTCACTGCTACAGCTAATCCTCTGTCTTTCTCTCGCTACCAAACCTAGACATGCTTCAGACTGTAGCTTGAGAGAGAAAACAGACCTCAAAAATGTCTCTGAGCTCAGAACTCAAACCAGAATCTATTCAGAGTTTAAAGAGTCTGAGCCACAATTAAAAGCAAAAAAAACTCTTGTGTAAGGCATCTTGAGCAGTGATTTGCACACCTGAAAAAGTCAACAGTAAATATTGCTTCTTCTTTTCTTTGAAGTCTGGAAAACAAATGGACAATCAGCTGAAAACAATTGATTTTTTTCCTCCCTCTTTCCATTCAATTCTTTATGTTCATTTCTTCCATTTTCACTGTTTCCCACAGAGTACCTGGTGCTGTATAAGAAGGCACTGTGTTTACTGATGATCTTTGCAATTCAAATGGCATATTTAGCAGAATTTCTGTTCAACACAGCTGGCCAGTTGGTGCTGATTTACTAGCGTTCATATTTATGATGGTTAATGTAAATAAATGTAAGTTAGCAGGAGCGGGTTTATTTTGTTTCAAACAGAAACCCCAAAATGAGGTAGGCTTGCCTGCATTTTATGTCAGTGCAGAAACTCTCTCTAAACATACAAAGCTTTAAAAGTGTGTTGGAGCAAAATAAAGCTGTCTTTCAGTGAATGGCCTCCATGATTAAAACCTCCAGCTATTTGTTATTATAAGGCTATTCCCTCTGGTAAAAACAAGTGAAGCAGTAGGACAGTTTCTAGCATAGGCAGCACCAGAAATAAACAGGGAGAATGTTTAAGATCTCACTTCAAGGAAGCTAAAGCAAAATGTTAGGGAAGCCGGTGCCAGGAGGCACCAGCCTGGCAGGATCTGAGGCAGAGCCCAGCAGATAGACGGCGATAGCGGGAGGCTTTCGCGCACCGTAAACAAGGAAGGCTGGGACACATATGCAGAAAAACACTCTGCACCGCCAGTAACACCGTGTGCTTCCTCTGGACTGTTATTGCAATCTCTCAGCCTTTGGCAAAGGAACATCTCCTCCGTGAGAAAGCTAATCTCTTGCAGCCTGATCGGGGGAAACGCTGTAAATCTCCATCCCACAAAATTTTGACTGGGAGGAGACGTGATTGCACAAGTCTCTCTGCTGTTGCTCAGTCTAAGGCACATTGTCCAGGTTCATCACTAGGCCAGGGCTATTTTAGGTGGGAATTAGGTTGCTCTGTGTGTTCCTGAGCTTGGAAGCAGGTTTTTGTCTCACTCTTATAAATCTGAATGCTTCCACTTCTTTGAAAGAGTGTGAGGCAGGAAGGTACAGGACCATTTTAATGCCAGCTTTTGTACAAACACTTCATCCTTCTCCTAAGGCTGGTGTGATTGTTAGCAATCATCCAGAAAATGACCATCATTTGATCATTGTGGGTGATTTTCAACTCCACTTTTAGAGATAAGGCAATGAGCTTCTAAAGCCTAGACTTGGGACTTTTCCTGTTACTTAGACTTCTACAACACTTACAAAACAATTTTCTTCCTTTTCATTTTCTTCCCTACCCTTTCTTCTTAGTGATATCACAGTTTTTGTAGAATGAATAGTTGGTACAGTTTTCCTTTCTGACATTGTAAAAAAATAAACATAAAATCTTAATGAGAGTTATATTAAATAAAGGTTAAAAATTGTGTGTAAATGCATGGAAAAAAGGTAAAACCTGGGAATGTAAGACATCTAACTTAAAGATCTGCTAGCTGCACCTGACATTTTATAATGAACCACAAACAAATTCTGTGAATTCAGGACTTGTTTGTAGGATATCTTTCTGAAAGCTGAGAATTAGGACTGCAATTTGGTCTAGCCATCCATTAGTGAATGAGCTAAGCGGATTTTTATAACCTTAGGTAAGAGTGTGCTCCACTTATAACAGGTGGGGATGTGAAATGCATTTTGAGCTAATGTAAAATGTTGTAAAGAGATTTTTACAACAAAAATAGGCATGAAAGTGCAAATCAGTGCCATCTTGATCATGGTGGCCAGAATCCTAAAGGATTCAAAGGCACTCTTCTGTTTACAATACCTCTCTAACCCACTTGTGGTTCTTCTGATGAGTGTCCATACATTCTTTTCTCTGAAGTGTCCCATCTGCTGGTGGTGGTGCCACTTTAAACATAGAGTCTGTGTTTCCTGGAGAAGAATTGCTTGGCTTTGTCCTTTCTTTAAGGACACCTTTCTAATTGATTGTATCTGGTGGAGAAAGGGAGATAAAAGACTTTTTGCTTGCCAGGAGATGGGAAAGCAGGATAACTTATTTTACAATGTTGTATAGTTGGCACCTTGTGAAATAGTCAGCTGCTAATATATCATGAATGTCCTCTAGATATCTTTAACTGAACCCCAACTATAACCAAGTGCTAGGAATAAAAGTCATGCCAGATGTCCTGATTGATATCAAGAGTTGCTCAGTCCTCTTCCTACCTCCCAGGAAATCAGAGCATTTGGCAATTGAATGACAGAGGGCTTGGATGTGCCCAAGAAATATATCCCTTCATACCTTTTCACTTTATTCCAATTCAAGTTGCACATCGGAAGAGAAAAAGAGTAAACTGGACTACATCTGATACAGCATCCTAATCCTGGATCCATAATTTCTGAAGCTCAGAGAACGACTTGAAAAATAATTAATTGAAATGAATTGATATTGGATTCTGTTCGTTTGGACTCCTCATTATCGTGACTGCAAAACAGAGAGATTGTATTTATGTGAGTGGGGCAGTTGCTGCCTTTGCCCCCTGGGTTCTGTGGCACCTCCCACCTCTGCCCCATCTTGCACGTCTCAAGTTGTGGCACAGGAGATGGACCAAGGAATGGTCCATGAACGAGACAAACACTGCAGCCCTGCAAGAGCTTAGCAGGGGGCAGTGCCAAGCACTTGGGTTCAGGGTAGGGATGACAGGCTCTTCCAGCACATACCTTGGTTTGCATCCAGATATACGTGACTCATATCAGCTTATTAACTAAGTATGCCTACTTGACTCCCTCTTTATTCTTCAACTCTGTCAAATGGGGAGGGATGATTATTCTTACTTTATCTGTTGTAAAGTGAAGTTGTTCCAAGGGTAGGCAGAAAGTTGACAGCAAAAAAAGCATCTCCTGCTTTTTTTAATCACATAGTAATGAAATATGGGAAGGGTTCCAAATGCGCAGAATCATAAATTATTTGGAAAAGTTATGGCTATTTATAGTGTTTAGAGGAGTAGCAGGGCTGGAAAGCATAGGAATTCACTTACCCTTAAAAATAAATAAATAAATAAATAAATTAACATAATGGATCTACTTGGAGCTGGGCTTAGATGTATATCATCAGGTTGCTGCTGTTCCCTGAAAATTTTTAGGGGTGCTTCTGTTCTCATGGATTGTAACACCTTTATTTTTATTTTTTTTAACTATTATGGGTTATAGATCTCTACAGTATTTCCTATAAGACATTTCTTGTTGCAAGTCTCTGTTTTCAATAGTGGTTAATAACAGTTCGGTTTAAAATTCAATGGTATGTAATGAAAACATTGCTCACTTTTGCAATTTTCCTTTCTTCATTTATAAGTGATGTCAAAAAAGCCTGATAAGATCCACATATTCCCTCTTGTCTGCTGAAATAATGAAAAGATGTGAATTTTCTACATTTCTGTATGTTTTTCTGTTAGATAAAGTAGTATGAATGGAAAGCTTATTTTCTTTTTAAAAGAAATTCATGTTTTATTACAATATATTTTCATTTTCTAGTGAAATCTTGTCAGAAATCACCAACCTTCTTCCAAAAGCACTGAATCAAAGTAAGTACTGATGCAGAATATAAAGTATAATGTGTTTATTCTCAAATTTTCAGTAATGTTTAGTGATAATTTAATTCATCTAAAACAAATATTTTAGAGGAGAAAGCTACAGAGCACTATGATTTCCCATCTTTTATTTTACATGTATTAACCCCCTTCGCATTGGCTTTAAGAAGGAATCTTTAACAAGCATATCTAAATTTAGCTTCTCTTTGAAACACATATTTTGTGGAACTCATTATTTTATCCATAATTTCTTGCTGTGCGTGACAACCACCATTATTTTATACTCATTTAGCACTAGGCCAGCATGGTGCTAATCTTTTGCTAAGGGTATTGTGCCAGGAAGGACTTTTTCATGAGAAGTTTACTGCAAGAATTTGCATATTTAGTGTCAATTGCTGGAGCTGTGTGATCAGCAACCCCTAAGCATGGATTCTCCTAAGAATAACATTCTCCTAAGAAACTATTTCTGTTTTTGTCTGAAAGCAGAAGGAATGAGAATTGATTCTGACCGCAGGTAAATGGTGACAGAGATGTTTGTTATAGCCTGTAACAATAAGGCATAACTTTCAGTAGATAAATATCTCAAATGAGAATCAGAATCCCAGACCGCTCATTTGATGCAAAAGTGTCCCTGATGCTACTAGCTGGGATGTAGATCTAGTTTTGCCACCGCTTTGCAAAAACAAAGTTTTTCTGCCCCAAGCCTGCAAGTAAATTGTGCTGATCAATGAACAGCTCTATGAACATGACTCTATCACCTTTAAGGAAAAACTGTCCTTTCCTGATATTTAAAGTAACTGCATTATGTGCAAGTTCTGCATACCAGCCAGCTTCAGGAAGAGGTAGCAGCACATACCAGGAATATGAGTGGTACACATGGAGATCATGTCTATGACTTAGACAACTGGAATTTAAATATCAATTTATCTCTTTCTGATAAAATTGTATGCATTTTGCTACACGAGGAAGAAAAGATTCTGAACAGGATTTTTTTTTAGATTACAGATTAAAAATAATAATAAATTTTGAAGTGTGCTACTGAAAGATTCTCAAATTAAAACATAAGCAAATAAAGCGAGAAAGAATTAATCCCTAGAGAGATAAATAAACTATAGGATCTTTAAAGGAACATTACTGTAATCTATACATAATAATTCATCTTAAATAAGTAGTGGGGGGAAATAAAGTCCTTTTACTTGGTCAAAAACACACGTAAAATGTCTTTTCCTCGGACTTCAGGAACAGGGTTTAACCTACTGTGGTTATGATGAATGTCATCTTGGAAGGTCTTACACGGTTTATAAAATGGTCCTTGGCTGAAAAAGGTCAGTTCCATGTCCCAGATTCTCATTTTCCTTAGCTTCAGGGTGTCTGCAAGCCCATGTGAAATACAATTTATTCCAAAGCATGCTGAGGTGAATGATGGGTTACGCACTTTTGCTTTCTCTCATTTTCTTTTTTTTAAGAGGAAGAATTCAAAAGATATCTAGGCCTGAAAATAAGCATAAGCAATTTGATGAAAACTTCAAAGATAGTAGTGCTTTGTATATTGTCTGCTTAAATATTCGGACTTATGATGCTTTTTCTCCAACATCATGTGGTATTTATAATGTTCCTCAGCAAAGTTAAAGGACCTGATTTGAATTTCTACTTAGATAACTCTAGTTCATTGGAGAACACATTTTTTTCCTCTCAGATGATGACATTTATGAACTGACCAGTCTCTGTATTTCCTTGTGATTTTGCATTTTTAAAGTTTTGATGGCAGTCTTCTGATGGTGACAAACTTAGCAGAGGGCGGTAGTGAACTAGAACTTCTGATGGAATACCATCAAGTGCCAAAAATAAATCTCGGTTTTAAATAGAGCACAGACTTAGAAAAGGAAATATCTAACCATAAAATTAATATGAAAGAGAGAAGCTGAGCAAAATCCAAACCCATAGGCCTCCAGTGATGAAAACCATGCTTCCAAATAAAGTCAAGATAATAAGGATGCTGGGAACATGGGAAGGCCTTTGGCAAACAAAAGTCCTGAAAAATTCTCAAACTTTCCTGACTTTTCCTGTGTTTTCAGACTGCCAGGATGCAGAAGATTATTTTTAAGCCTCTTTAAAACCTTAGGTACAAAATGTACCAGGTATTGATGGATGTTTTCTAATATAAATTGTCTGTATTATAGAGCAGGGGGGAATGCTCGGAAGCTTGCTAGAGGCCAGTATGAACACCTGTGATTCTACATTAAAGAGAGGGGAAAAATAAATTAAAAAGGAAAGAAACAAATCACTAATTTAATTTCTTTGGAATTATTCATAGCAGGTGGTAGAAGATCAGTTGGAGATCTTTAAAAATCTGCTAGAGAAAACTTCTCTTTCCCAGGAAGATCAGATGAGCCTGGCAAAGTCAGATGAATGGTGGGTTTGTGGTATATTTGTATTATATATGTAGTTAAGGTGTATAACCTCCTGGCCAAATGCCATCTTTGTTTAGTTGCTGGGATCAGCATAGGGCTTTTGGCTTGAGATGGCTTGAGATTGATAAGGAGGGAGCTACTAGCTGTGAACATATGCTTCTTTTCGGATGTTTGTCTTAGTCACTTAGTATTTAGTTGTAGGAATGTGTATCTTTTTCCAAGTTCATAAGGAAATGGAAATTCCACAGAGCTAGGAAGTGCTAGGGTGGGCCTGTGATGGAGGTCTGTGAGAGTCTCTAATCAGTTTTCTTAAATTTATGGTGTTGCTGCTGGCTAGTTTGAGCCAAACTTAAGTTTATTGTTCTGTTTATACATGTAGTTTTAAGGTTGTCAAGTTTGCCTAGAAAGTGGGATAAATGTTCCTTTGTTACAGAGCAGTAAAGTTTCAAATAAATTTTGCACAGCTCGCTCTGCCTTGTTGGTACAAGTAAAGAGAAGCTGAAGGTTAAATTTTACTGCTCAGCAAGCTGCTTTGGGCCACCCTCAGTAATTCTGACATGCAAACAGTAACCACGATTTGTGATGCTTTACTATATCCAAATCTACTCTTATGTGATGTTTTGCTTGCTTAAGACTATCAAACTTGCATGATAAGTTGAACTTAAGATGCCAGAAATGTCAGAGCTTTCACAGAAGAGCATAAATTTACAGGCTGAGCAATGTTTTATATTCAAGGTACCTAAATATAACACTAGGAGAGCAGGCCATGAACATTCTCACCTGCTTAAAAAGAAACACTTCTGCTAAGAGAAAGTTATATTTAAATTGTTGAGTGATATTCTGTCTTATGTCCAGAAAATTGAATGCTGAACACCTTTCTTGAGATTTTTGTAGGTATTAAGGAATGGTTTGGAGTTTTTTTTTTTTTTTTTTTTGGTCTTCCCCTTCCCTTTCCATTCCCTCCCTTGTCCCCCACTTTAGTCCCCCAATAATGATATCAAAAGGAGTTGGAACGTAACTCTGGAAAACTGCATCCACTGAAGGGTAACTTTTCCACAAGGGACAATGTGGCCCAAAAGTAGTATGAGTAACACATCCGAATTGTGAACTCTGTTACGCATATTTGTAGAGCTAAGTAATAAGGCAGTACTGAGCACATTGCCTTGAAAACTATGTGCTTTAAACATAAGGAGTTTTATCTGAAAAACTGCACTTTGGGTTTCTAGATCTCCTTGTGGTAGAATAAGTAGCTGACTACTTGTTTGTCAGACTTGACAAGAAGTACAATTTGCATTGATTAACTCTGGAAGACTTATATAACTGATAAGGAGTTATATTTCTAGGAGAACTGTTCTGCCTGCAGTTCTTATTTATTTTGTATTGTTTTTAAACACTTTAATCACAGTCATGAATCTCTGTCTCTGACTCTAAAGAGCACAGACGACTGGTTACATTTACTCACATAATTATGATGAAGGAAGAGTTAGGTGTTTTTTCTTTTTGAGAAGTTGCTGAGCTATTTCACTATATTTAATCATTTTTTTTCTTTTCTATATCTATAGAAATACTAAAAAGGAAATGAGTATTTATCTGAGAATGTACTTAATATTAAATCTCTTTTTTTTTTTTTTTTTAATTTTTTTCTACTAAGGAAGGCCTTGCAAAGACCAAACTTTAATTATTTTCCTCTCATTTTATTTCAGACAAGCACAAGTACCAATGAATTTTTATCCTCTCAAAGGATATTTTAAAAGAAAATCCAACTCTGATTTCAAACATGACTGAATAACATGCATTCAACCAATATTTTTAACTTAATTGATTATTGGTAGACCAAAGGCTCAGTTTCATTTTAGTTATGTATGAATATTATCAGTTCATTTCTCAAAGTAGGTAAAGCTGTCAAAAGCCCTAAAAATGACGAAGTACGGGGGTAGTCACTGATCAGGCATCAGAACTAGATGCCCTAGCCTTATAGAAAAATCTCAATAGTTGTTTATACAGTAAAATAAAAGATCTCCAGAGAAGAGGAAGAAGAAGATCTCCACAACCTCTCTGGGCAGCCTGTTCCAGGGCTCTGTCACCCTCACTGTCAAGAAATGTTTTCTTAAGTTCCTGTGGAACTTCCAGTGCTTCAGTTTGTGGTCGTTTCCTCTAGTCCTATCGCCGGCCACCACTGAAAAGAGGCCAGTCCCCTCCTCCTCACTGCCTCCCTTGAGGTATTTATGCACACTGATCAGGT